>WAAG01023243.1:0-22471 GCA_013390105.1 Tichodroma muraria
CTTTTCAAAAATTCATTACCAAGTGACACTACAATTCTAAATGTAAAATTTTTCTGTACATAGTCAAAGAAGTGGAAAAATCAGTAGATAGTAAAAGATTAAGTTTAAAATTTACTAAGGAATCTGTAGAAAAGAAAACTTAGAAAAGTTTAAAGTGAAATCTTTTATTTGAAGTGCATGTATGTGCACTGCTAAGTAATAATCTGTGTTTTATATGGATGTGATTTATGACAATCACAGAAAATCAAAGGTCCTACTTTGTGTTACTCCCAGCTGAACTGATGAGAAACAATATAGACTTTGACTCAATTCTACTATGATTTTTGATTATTATATAATTATCTCTTTACCTGCCCAGAAGTGTTTCTGATTAATTTATACTGAAAAGCGTGGTTAAATGGTTAGCCTTATGTTGGCAAAGGCATTTAGGATCATGCATCAATAACAATGTTGCAGAAAACATTTGCAGGAAGCTGTCCATGTGGACAAGTTTGACCATTTTATGTGTAGTGTGTGAAGTAAATGATTGTGTTTGATTATTTACACTAAATATTTCAAAGTAATGTACAGCTTTGGGTTCTTCCAGAGGATCCTGCTCGCTGGATTTCTATCTTAAAAATCTCTGTATTTTTGTGTGACTCCTGTCAGTTCTGTGTGGAAAATAATTGTAAAGGCATTTATTAGTGACAGTCACCAAATTGATATGATCTCTAATCAGAGGAAGTTCAGCAGAAAACAAAGAAGAAACATATAAAAAACTTTTCTTTTTTCAGGGGACCAATAATTTGGGTAAGAGGCTGGCACTTGTCCCACTCAAAAAAACAAGGAAACACTGCTTTTTCTACTTCTTTCTAATCATTAGATAATATTAACAGAGTGAAAATGTATGATAAAACAGACAATTCTGTGTCTTCAGGATTAATTTAAGTAAGGTTGAAATCACCTTATTTGCTTCTGAAATTCACATAAGACATTCACCCCTCCAGTCTTTCGTCTTTATTCATTGCCATGATTCCTATTGTTGCTCAATGTTTTCAACCCCACTGTTACTTAAGTTCATTTTTCCAAGATGGACTTAAATTAGTAAGCATTTGGCATTCAGCTTTCTGCCCTCTCATTAATAATGACTTTAACCCATACCTTTTATTCAAAAAATTGAAGAAACAGACACCCTTGAAGTTGGGTCAAGTAACCTTAGCTTACTTGTAAGTGATTTATTCTTAATATATTCAGTCCATGTTATGTTCTGCCAGTTTTTGTACACCTGCTCCTCTATATTAGTTGGATTCTGTCGTATTCTTTTTTAAAACTCTCAAGTCAAAATGATGACAATTACTATTAGGATATTTCAGTGGACTGGTCTGGGTCCTATTACTTTTTAATGTTTTAGAATAAACTCACCCAAGGTGTCCAATAATGGCAGTCCTAAAATCACCTTGAGTATTTTTCCAAGTGCTGCATCCCTGTGGTTTTGGGTGGTTAAACTCAATGGGAAGTAATGGGAGAGTAGAAAGTTTGCTGAATTAACATTTTTCATTTTTTTCAGTGGACACACTTGAGTACAATTTGACAGCAAATTGCAGTGCACAAATGCGAATATATTAGGCTATGAGAATTATTGCATACAGGGCTGTAAGATTATAGAATATACATTAGATCATTAATTAAAGTATAAATCACTCTATATTTTTCTTTTTGGAATATGTATTTGTGGTCAATCAATAAACCTCAGACATCAGACTTTTTTTCTTTTTTTCCAAAATAAAATATGCTGGAAACCTATTCATAGCCTTGTATATGTAAAATGATTGACTACTGAAGTTAAAAAATGGAATAATCTATCATGGACAGGGAGACAAAATGATAAAGTCAGATTCACATTAGCTCCACATATCTAAACCTTGCCTCAGACACTTGTAGTTCTATAGCCAGATTTTTAGGTCTTCATACAGAGANTAAAAAGATTTACTATTTTATTACCCCAATATTTACTAATATTAAAAATGTGTTGTGTAAAAATAAACTTGAATTGAGTACTAATATAATTCATTCCTATGTGTCCAACCATTTTGGTCACATCTTTCTCCTTTCTTGCATTTTCAAATAGTAGCTAGAAAGGTTTTGCTTTCAGACAGTGCTGTTGTACAATCCTTTGTGAAAACTTTTTGTCAAATCCCAAAAACTAATTAAAGACGACTTTCATTAGTTGGGATAAGTAGCATAAAAGAATCATGCATTGGAATCAGGAAAATGAATTATACCTTAATAATTTAATCTTCCTATTTCTCTCACTACTGTTTCTCACAGGAACACAGTTAGGAAAACTAAACTGCCAATATATTCCCCAAATACCGGTTTTAGGCCAATAGTGCACTAAAATATGGTGCACTAATAGGCAATATCCATGCACAAAATAGACAGACAGTAGTTAAATGCAGATAACTTTGCCCTCAATAACATCCTTAATAAGGGGATGAATTAATTTCTTGTTGTTCTCTGGAGATAACTGTAAGATCAAATTTAAATGTTTTTTTTCTCTTCTATTTCATGCCTTGCACACCATTATTAGTTAATCCTGCAAGCTAATGCTGGGAATAATGAGATGAAAATTGATCAAGGGGCAGGGAACCATGCAAGATAGTTGGATTCTACGTTACCTCTAATAAGAATAAAAAATAACCCTACCTTGCACAGGAGGTCTGGTTCACTCAGAGTTGTCTGATGGTTTGTAAGAGACACCTTTTGTGACGTTTAAGGGGTGGCTTACTAATAGGTCAAAATATATATTTTGTAAAAGCCTGGAGCCAGAGAACACATCGGAAATTTTGACCTTAACTTGTTAGTCATCTGAGCAGGTGAGAGTGACAAAATTACCATGACTCTGTTCATCTATTTTTAGCCAGAAATCAGAGAATAAACAAAACCTCATCAAAAGGTAGAAGATACAGCAGAGTAAAAACACCCATCTCCCTTCCTATGCTGTTTTAATTGTGGCAGATTCTAGTTACTTTCAGTGCCCTTTTTTCCATAAAACAGAAATAATTACTATTTTTGTTTTCATAATTTGTTTTAGTTATTTCATTGTTTGGTCATGTGTATTGATAGCAACTTGTTTGCGTGGTCTTATCACTAGCTGTTGAAAATATGATTATTTTAACATAAGTGTTCATACAAAAATAGGTATGGGTATAGTAAAATCTGAAAAATTTCCAGAAGTTAAGCCTCTCTTTTTAAATATACATGTTCTCTTCTCTTTTTAAATAAACGTTATGTATACTTATATTTATATATATATATAAATATATATGTATGTATATGTGTTATAATTTTTAAATATTGAAGTAAACAGAGAAGAAAGACAGTAATGAAAGGTTGTAATTGCTATGCAGACAGGACAGAGTAGAATCAAAAGGTAGCTGCGTATGGCTCTTAAACTGAAAGAATAATTTGCTTTAGTGTTCAGTGATGATGATTATATTTGACATTGACAAGGGAAAAGGAATCATGATACGAAGGATGAAAATATTACTATCACAAGAGATAGAAAAATCCGTTGAGTTTCATATGGTTAATTTAGGATACTGGAGCCTCCTTTTCTCCAGGCTACACTACCCCAGCTCCCTCAGCCACTCCTATGTCTTACGCTGTAGACCCTTACCCAGCTCCATTGTCCTCGCTCCAGCACCTCAGTGTCTTTATTGCAGTGGGGGCCCAAAACTGGACACAGGATTCAAACTGCAGCCTCACCAGTGCCGAGTACAGGGGGACAATCACTGTCCTGATCCTGCTGGCCACACCATTGCTGATACAGGCCTGGATGCCATTGGTCCTCTTGGCCCCCTGGACACAGCTGGCTCATGTTCAGCTGCTGTCAACCAGTGCCTCCAGGTCCTTTTCTGCTGGGCTTATGATTATGTTTGCTTTATGATTATGCCATGTCATGCCTTCAGGAACCCGCAGATGGGCTCCAAGCACAGCTGTCTCAGCCTACACAGGGTTATGAGAGTAAATATATTACCCTATCAATCTCCTCTGAAAACCCATATAAAGCTTGTAGCAGTAGAAAGCATTTGCACAGAGCTGAGTTAATGAAAGGCATGGCAACTTTACACTGCAATTGGTGTGAAGGCAGCTGAGAAACTCTGTTTACATGAAGTTGGGTCGTGTCTAACAGCAGGCGTGTCCAGTGAGTGCTCAGAGTGCCAGAGGGAGATGTTCAAGGTTTCATTCAGTAGGTGCCCTTCTGTGTGTCCTTGGCTCTTGCAAGGCTTGTTTCAACTGTGGTTGCTTTTACACTGCTTCCAGATCCAAGCTGCTGCTTAATTCTAATTTCACATAGGTCCAGCCTGGGACTATGCACCACAGCCCACAATTTGTTCAAGCTTTTCATTTTCACAGATACTGCAATTAGAAGTGTTTCACTGTCTTTTTAAATGGAAGTTGAGCAACTGTATTCCATGCCCAGGAGATATTAAATATTCCAGAACTCATTTCTGACATGCTTTGGACTCTAATACAGTCTTGTTTCACCATACCACCATACCGGCGTTTTGCTGTAGTTTTTCTGATGGAACATGATTTGATATACTACTTATATCCCATAAAAATTGTACTATATGTCATTAAGTAATGCTGCTGTAACATACATAATATTTTCATGTCTTTCTTTTGATTCTAAGTGAACAGGCTTACTAATGCATTACTAAAAGGGGGCTACTGATATATATTTTTTCCATTTGAGCAATCTTTAGTTTCTTTAGTCTTTTCCTTATACTAAATTTCTCCACAGAGATTTTTTCCTCACTCCAGCTGTTCCTTTTCCCTTTCTGGAAAATCTTCATTTTCAGTGATGCTGCTTAACCACTTTCACAAGAAAACAGGGCTTCTTAAATTTGCTGTGTGTCTGTCTATTCTCTCCTCTCATGTCCCTGATAGTTTGTGAAGTAGTTAGGCAGTTTCATACAAGGCAAAAAATCTTTAAGTTTCTCTGTATTTTCGGAAAGCCGGTGCCCATCTAGAAACAGCTCACAGTACTAGTATTTCCTGCTGTCGCTTTACTCATTTGTATACACATGGCTTCAGAATACCCTCAGCTTCTGAAACATCTTGCTTCATGGTCAGGTGAAGGTTATAGCATGTGGAGTACATGGAATTTGCAGCAGTGTTGTAGTTGTGAGTGCAGAAGTATGGTTTGGGTTCTAATCTTAGCACCACGTCAGAGCCAGACAGAGGATCTGGAGCTCATACAGACTGGACATAAGAATGAGGAGGCTCAAAAGTTACAGGGAATACATTATGGAACTCCTAAGTTCTGCAGTCCACCAAACAGCTCTTATTTCTTATATCTATAATTCTACAGAGAACCCCAAAGATAGCTTGTAGCCATAGAGGAGAATGACTGATTTTACGTGTCTTATCCTGCAATTCACATTTTATCATTTGTTGTATCTCAAGATGGAATTCACTGCCAAAAGAATTAAAAAAGCTATTTGGCTGCTTCACAGTCTACTACTCAATTTTGTATTGCAGAAAGTAAAAACATCTCTCTGGTTTGTTTGGACATGGCAATTGTCCTAAATAAGTAACTGATGGTAAACTCACCAAATCTTTTCCAAATCTTTTTTTTTTTTTTTTAAATTTATGATTGACTGATTTTTTTATTTTCTTCTTAGAATGTTTGAATACAATCCAAATGTAGGCCATTGGAAAGTATATTCCAAGACAAGATCAATGCTCAATCTGCAGTTTGAAGTAGACCTGTCACAAGGATTTTCAGCAGAATAATTTTCCATGAGATGCAGTTTTCTCAGAATGTGGATCAAGCCATGCCACAGTTTGCCTTAACTAAAATATGTCTGTTTATATCAGCTTAAGACCCCTTAGAAAAACAATATAGAAAATATCATTAGACAATTACAGGTGGTCTGGACTGTTACTTCCTAATCACAGGAAGCTAATGGTTTTCAAAACTAGGACTCTTCAGACTCCCCCAGGCACTTTATCTTCAGATCTAACTCTTGACAAGCACTTGAGCATTTTCTGTGGGCATGTTGCTTCAATCTCTTTCTGACAAGATAGATTTCTATTTTAAGGAAATATATTCTGAAAGACAACTCAGGTAATAGAGCTATTTCTGTAAAGAAGATAAACTTCATGAAAGAATGTTTAGCAGAAAGGCAGGACATGTGTAGAAAGGGATTCAAGCCAGAGTAAAAATAAGGAAGATAATGCAAAAGGAAACATTTGGGGTAGAAAGGGGTAGCTCTAAGTTGTCAGGACTATGACAAATCCTTTTCCCATATCTTTCCTTAAGCAACTGTTTTGGATTGTCTCATATCCAGAACTTTTTCTCACAGCCTGGAAGTTTGGACTTTCAAGCATATTTTGGTATTTCTCTAAGAAATAGAAGCTCATGTTCTAAACTTTACATTTCCACTAATTTTCTTGATTTTCAAAGGTTTGCATTTTAGTTGACTTATGATTGCATGATTTTTTTTACTACCTGAGATGCCACTTAAGTTTTTGATTTGTTTTCTTAATATTACTTCTGGTTTTGATAGCTTCCTTGTCCTTAGCTATTCTGGCTATGCCTTCACCCACAGTAAGAAGCAATCATGGCATTAAGTTCTCTATAACCATCTTCATATCACTGGCGTAATTAGTCAAGCTCTTGTGTTGTATATTTGCTTTTTCCAGCCTTTCTCACTTTTCCTTGGTACTTCTTCACTCTTTCTATTCCTTTAATTTCTGAGAAACTCCTCAATGACCTTTTGTTCCTTTTTATTTCTCCTCAGTAAGAAATATATTTTTTTAATCTTTTCAGAAAAGGTCCTTTATTTCCCTATGTGGGAAATTGTTTTTCTAATTTATCATCTATGCCAAATAGCATTCAAATATTCAGTGGTTTCAGGTGTTGCTATGACAATGCAGACCTATTGGATTTAAATCTGTGGCATGTACAGGGCAATTCGAACTCATCTTTGAGCTCAGTGAATTTCTAGGTTAGTGAGAATTTTAGAACTTATAAGGGCATGCTGACACATGACAAAGTCAGTGACATGCAGAGCATGGACATAACATAAAATTCTGTACTGAATGCCATTCTACTATTTTGATTTAAGTCATGAAAGTTTCCTCTTTGTTTAATTTTATCATCCATGAGTCGCGCAATTGGAAATTGGGAGAAAAAAAGTTTAATATTTACTGATTCAGGCCAATACTAATTTTAAAAAACCCTTATCTAACTCTCTTTTATTTAGGAGTTGTGTGTGTTGTCAAAAAACTAGAGACAAATCATGCCCACAATTAGGTTTTCACATAAATAAGTTTCCCATGAACATAAGAGAATTTTGCTTCTTAACAAAGAAAAGCTGATGATCAGTGAACGATATTAAGAATATTGAGCTCTCCAAATTTAGCCCTGCTTTTCAATAATAATAATAAAAATCATCCTGAAAATATAAGCAATTTGTTAAAAGCATCAGAATCCAACATGCTTCAAGAGATATAAATATTCTGGCAATGATTCATGTGCATCTTGAAGAGATGCATATTTTGACATGTATCAAAATATTTTTAGTCACCTTTATATATATAGGGTAAGATGTGCATGTATAACCTTGTAAATAGTATAAGGTTGGAATGATCGAATAATAATTTTATTTTCATATCATTCCCACTGTGATGTCAAATGTAGCTATTCATTTGAATACACTGTTTGAATAGATACAGTATCTTAATAAAATTCTTGAAAATTTTTAGTTACCATGATCATAAAAGTCGCTGGCTGTTCTTTATGTTGCAACCTGATTGCCAAGAAATGGACTGAATGGAAAGCCTAATCTTATCTATCACCATCAGTGTTCATTGGGCTCCTTTAAGGACTCTTGGTCTCACTGGAGGACTCTTGAAATAATTTGCTTTTAGCATTAGGACAGCCAGCTCTTCATATTAATAGAAATTGAAAGAATGTAGTTTTTAAACTGTTAGAGGTTTCTGGAAAACTTTTTTCTGGAAAAAATTTCGAAATTATTTTGAAAAAAAATCTTAATTCTAATTTGGAACAAAATCCTTTCACTCGTGGGAGAGGAAAATCCTGCATTCTCTGAGGTTTTGAGGTTGAGAGTACTTGTTTAAAATGCAACAGTAGGATGAGGGACAGAGAGAGATTTGGCACATCCATTTGCCTTCCTTCTCTTTGTGTGTCTTACCCGCCCACAGTCACAGTCTGCCACAACTCTTGACCTACAGATAGCAAGATCAATGGCACAATTATTTTAATTTATGAAAAACTACAAAAGGCTTACCAAGTCAATGTGTTGACTTTCCATTGGTTTTATATTTGCAAAACATTTTTTTTCCCTAGCAGTGTTCCTATGCTCACTGGAAAAAAACACAATATGTGTTGGCAAGGCTATCATGTATAAAAGTTAAATACTGGGATGTGTTGATTTCTTGACCCCCAAATATAAAGATGTCAGTAAAGGGGAAATGAGTACCTCTTTTACATGTGAAATTTCTAGCAGATGTATTTTAATTCATTATTTTGAATAGAAATTCTAAATTGGTAGAGGTTTATATCAGTTGTTTTACTAAGTAGCATGGGTTGCATATAGGGCTTAAATAGACCCAAAGCAAATAAATTATTTACTTCTGCAGAAGAGAATCTTCTATTTCCCTCTATTTTAAGAAATACTTTCCACTACCCAACAGAAAAAAATTAACATAGATAAATTATATCCCATGTGAGTATGAGGATATGCAGGAGGTAAATCTAAAATATTGCTTAAAACCCAAAAGGAAACCTTTTGTTTTGGTTCATATTTTAAATTATTTTTCTCTAATACAATCTAGGTCAGCTTGTAAACAGAAAATACAAAATAAAGAAAAAAAGTTTCTGCATTTCTGATGAGAAATATTTTAATACCTTCAAAGGAACATATTCGAGATATTTAAAAAGTTTCCCTTTTCTAGCAATAATTCTTTCATTATTTCAGCTGAAATTGATATGGCTTTGATCTTATGAAATTTATCTTTTTTCACAAATTAACCACTGATAATTAAAAAGAAAAAGCCCTTCTCTGCTATGAATAGATCATCTTGCTTCATCACACATAGCAAATTGACCAATTATATTATTTAAAAACTTTTTCAAAAAGCCTTTTTGTCTTTCCTACAGTTTTGTAGCTTCTGTCTAATAATAGCAGTAGTTGCCTTCTCCATCAGAGCAGTTTGTTGTTTGGGGAAGAAAAATTAATTCTGTGAATAGGATTCACTCATAGATGTAAATGCCACTGTGACAGGCCATCAGTGAATCAGAAAGGAAAGCAAATTTTCCATATGCTCTTATAATAATACACTTCCTTGGAGGGATGAGCATTACAATGTGGAGTGTTACAATGAGTTTATAGTAGAGATTAAAGGTACCAGAAATATGGCAAAGAAAAAAATATTAAAAAGAAGCTGCATATTGTCGTGGTTTCAGTCTGAAATCAGGCAGAAACACCAATTTGTGTAGTGGTTTTAGTTTGCCAATTTGCAATTTCTTAATCAAGAGCAAAGCAGGCTTAAACTTGAAAGGAATAAAAAAAGCTTTATTAACTAACACTAAAAGGGAAAGGAAAAAAAAACAAACAAGAATTAGAATGAAACTTTCAAAAATGTTTCTCCCGCCATTAACTGGTTTTTTCTGACAACGTGAAAAGACAAAAAAACCTGGACTTTCAGTCAGTACCACCTCTAGAATAATCATTTTTCAATTTACTAAGGGAGAAGAGCCTTTTCTTGAATGCCACAGGAGTTTTTTACAAGATATCAGTTCTCTTGCTCTCATACTTCACCAATGGCTTGTCGGGGGAAGGAAATTTGCCATTGTGAAGCCCCCTCCCATGAGACAGCCTTTTTACAGTCACTCATGAGCTATATCAGCTTATTAGGGTACGGTTTAAGGATGCTTTTCTAGTATAAAACAAAAGTTCACTTCATCTCATTTTCATTTCAAGAAACAGAGGTCCTCTTCTCTCACTAGACAGAGGGTGTCATCTCTCCTTCTCTCGGTCTTCCTCTGTTCAAATTTCTCTATTATATCATAGTTACATCACTTCATGGCTCCAGCTAGAACTTTGCATCCCCCTAAAAGCATTTTATGTGTTACAGGTGTAGTTAGTCCATTCTCTATGGCCTTAAAAGGTAAGTCCAGCCTAAGCCACTTTTTTAATCTTCCTTCCAACTTAAAGTTCGCCTCCTGTTTTCCTGACTTAGGTCTTATGCTGTGTCTCTTCTTATCTCCTTCAGTCTTTTCTTTCTTTCACTCGGGCAGGATTCATGCTTTAGAAGTTTCATCTGGTCAAGAAAGACTTAAAATCTCACTCAGGGCTTGCAGTCACCCCTTGGTCTCAGCGGCTCTGGGACATCTTCTCAGTCACTTGCTGCTGTGCTAAGAAGTTTCTTCAGCAGTCGCACTAGGAAGGCTGATGTCTTTTCTTCCCTCAACCTGGGAGCCGCCAGGGCCCTGTCCCGATCCTCCCCCGCCTGGCCACATGGGCCAGTGGAGCTGCGCCCGTCCCACAGCCGGCTGCTCCCAGGGCCCCATGGCCGGGGACAGGGGAAAAGCCGGCTCAGGCTCGGCCAGTGCTGCAGCAGAGGCAGGGGCCCGGCCTGGCCCTTCCCCGCCCGGCTGCATGGGCCTGCGGAGCTGCGCTCAGCTGCCTGTTACCTGTACTCAAACCAGAAGAGAAAGAGAGCAATTCCCAGAATCTCACTTCAAAATTCATATTCAAAAAGGCGTAACTATTCTTTTCATTGGTTTAATCATGTGTCGGTATTAACGCATTGGCCAATCAGGGCCAAACCAAGACACATCAAAACTAATTTATCTCAAAACATTGAGGAAATAATCTATATGTATAGACTTTTACATTACAAATGCGCGTTAAAGTCTATACATTATATGTATAGACATTAACATGCATTTACAGTAGCACGTTGCAGTCTCTTTTCAGATGCAGATCAGCCAAATAACTATAAGAAAACTAAACTAAGAAAAGTAATAAGAAAATAAGAAAATAATAAGAAAAGCAAATTAGAACTGTAAAATAGATTTGGGCATTCAATTTTACCGATAGATGGGTGGTGGTTTAAAATCTTCCTTGATTATCATCAGTAATTCCTGGCATTTCTATGACATTATTTGATTTCCAAAGACTGCTAAGAATCTCTGTTGTCTTAAAAAAAAATTTCTGCTCCGTGGTGTGGAGAAGGCTGATATTACCAACTTTTCAAGTTGAGAAATTAATTGCCCAAGTATCTTCTTTTTAGATAAAGTTATTTATGCTAATGTACTTCATGAAAAACTGTTATGAAACTAGACTAAACAACACTAAGCTTTATTCTTATTTATTCAACTAAAGTTTATTCTTCAAAGAAAACCACAGTTTTTTGATGGATGTTCCTAAACAGCAGATTGTCCACCCGCTGAAGAGTTTTAGTTAGGTCTGAGGGATTTGAATGTTATAAAACCAGAAATATTTGTGACTAAGCTAAGACACATAAATTCAATACAATAAATGTAGCTAAGAACACTTTTGTCTTTATGATTATGAAATGGCATCTGAAACATTAATATCCCTGTAAAGTAAGTTATAAATCACAATGATAAGCCGCTGAAAAATATGAAATGGAAGAATAAAATCATCATTAAGTTCAAGGTGAAACCTCATTAAGGCAATGGAATACTCTCAGAAACCAGATTTCTAAACTTTGTAATTTGCATAATTTATAAAATACTTTGGAAGTTCTTTTTCTGCTGTCCTGTAGCCATCAGAAGTGCACAAGCCACCACCTAAAAAGCACTTGTGTATGTCAATAAATAATTCATAATATTTAGATTCCTCCCCAGTACAAAGAACTGCAGAAGCTTCTCTCAACTTCTCCCTAAAAAGTGTCAAAAAAAAGAAAGCAGCCTAGCAGTAGCAGAGATAGATATTTTTCTATTGCTCCTATCTATATGTATCCCATGTATCTTTTTTTTTATATCAGTATCTACAAATTGTGTTTTTCTCTATCTGGAAGCCAGCTTTTCATAGCTTCATTTTGTTTGCTGAATAAATGCTTTTCTTTTCTTCTCTTTTTTTTTTTTTTACATTGCTTTTCTTCTTTTCCCTATTGAGTGTCAGTGACATGCAACAAAAAGAAATATTTCACAGACACCATCTCAGTGACTTTCTTTGCATGCAAATGTGACACTTTGGTTTTAAAATGGTAATCTAGTACTGTTCTCTGTACCTAAAAAATGCAATAGATTAAATACCTTGAAATTCTCTTGTTCCATTGCTTGACAGATTTCATCTGGCTTTTCTGCACCAAATTCTCTGTCAAACTACTCTCTCCATTATACGTCTAGTACCTCATTATATTTTTGGATAGCTATGACCCTAACACTTTGCTGAAGAGGGAAATACAGTGTTTTCTTCAAGCTACTCAGTCTAGTCATTTTTATCATTAACATATTTCTTTTCTATCTTACAAAAAGCCCTTGTTCTAGTAAAGTGTAACCATGTCCTGCCATTATATTACTAAGTTACGAATAGATTAAAAAAAATTGTCTCCCTCCCTTATAGTGGTATGCAATAAGTCTACAACCTAACACAATCAGAATCGGAATTATTGTTTCCTCGTTCAATACAGTTTTCATCCTGTCATTTTCTCTATTCAGCATGTGAGCATGTTTTCTACAAAATCTTTGCATTAGTACTTCCCTTTCAAGAGGAATTTCTACAATACTATGAGAAAGCACAGCTAAGAAAGTATCATCATTCTGCATCAAGGCTGATGGGGGATCTTCAGCATAGGGAAGTGAGAAGCAGAAAGACTGACAGTAGAACAAGAATTGCTTTGAGTAAAGATACCAAGAAGCAGTGATGTGTGTCTTAACCCTACTATAACAGGGTTATATGAGCATAATGAGTATTTTGGAGAACAGAAAAACCATACAACACCCCCAAATAATAGCAACATAACAGATTTTCTTTTCTTCTCTTCATACATGAAGTTGCTAAACATACCCAAAACATGAATGAGTCTGTCAAGGCAAAGTAATTTTAACCAGTTTCACATCATTTAAAACATTTAAAGGTTTTGTTTTCTCTTTATTTCATTAAACATTTGTCATCAGTAACTAAGATTTCCAGAAGCATTAAATTGTCATTACAGAAGCATTAACAGAGATGTGGAAATTCTTATTTCTTATTTGAATTTTATATTTCAGTGTTAGTACAGTTGGATTCATTAAGTGCTAGTGCATCACTAAGCAGATAAGTTTATATCAGTATATTCTTAAACGCTTTTTTCTTTCTCTGTGTCATAAAAGGTAGTCACAGAATCACACGTATAATCTGGTTTTCCTTTGTTACCTTTCAAAAGATGTTAATATCTACCTGCATCGTGGGTTTTGAGTCTGGGAAGTTTTTGGTGGTTCAACTCAGTGCATTTTTTCCCAGTGATTGTTTTTGTCTTTCAGACTTGAATCTCCTACCAGATCTTTGGTGATGGAAGCACCCAGGGGAGTGCAAGTCAATGCAGCTGCAGGAGATTTAAAGGCTACTTGTAGGAAAGAACTGCACTTACAGTCCACAGAAGGGGAGGTAAGTTCAGCCAGCAGAGAAATGTTCTACAGCTCTGCCCAGCATAACACAGACAATATGAGGAGGGTTTATTCGGTAATAAATAGATAAACGACACAAAAAATGTTCTGCATTTGCCTTTGTTAAAGTAATTTTGGTTTAGCATATTCAACTATTAAGACTTATTTCCTTTTTTACTAATATTTGAATCTGTAAGTTACATTCACACTGAAAACAAACTTGGTTAATTAATACAGATCAGAATTAAAAGCTTCCATGGAACAGAGTCAGTTAAGTGATACTAGTAAAAAATTAATTTGGATTAGTCTGTCAAAATAAGACAGAGAAGTTTGGATTAATTTGGATTAATGCATCATTAAACCATGATTAAGAGGTTTAATAAATTTGCTCTACCTGTGGTTTAACTCCTTAAACTTTTACTACTTCTGTAAGAGAGACAGAATGCTTCCATCACATGTTCTTTCCTGTTTCATTAGTGTCTTTTTTCAGAGATCAGTGAAAAGTGAGTGACTTAAAAAGACTTTGGTTAAGATTCTTCACGTGTAAACCTGTGTGAACTCATGAAAATGATCCAAAATTGGGTCACTTGTTGGGATGGCAATCTATGTATTGCAGAAATGCAAGAAGGATAGCTGGTATGGGATTCCTTTCATTTTCAGGCCATAAATGATATAACATTTAAAAAAAAAAAAAAAAACAAAACAACAACTTGTTGAAGGCTATCAAGAGCTCTCATATTTCTCTTAGGCACTTTGGAGAAATTGATAGATTATCAAATTTTCCTCAGAGGGACTTGCTATGTTACAGCATTTTTGGAAATCCATAATGTAAATATCTCATTGTGAATGGAGCTCTTTAGAAATTTTTTGCCTTTTCTGTTTGTATTTTGCATTCTCTACTAAATGTTTCCAGGTATTTTACATACTATCCAACATAAGCAAAACCAAACAAAACCAGCATTCATATCTGTGACAGATAGTCCCCTGGAACGCACAGTCTGCATTATAATGCAGACAGGAACAATTTGGCCAATATACTGCATCAAAAGCCTATTTTGATAACATTTTTTATTGGTGCAAGTATCTGTCCACTATAATGAAAGCACTATTTTTTCCTAATTCAGAGTCTCAAATATTTGTATACCACATGCCCCATGTTATTTTTGAGTTTCTCCAAAAGTCAGCTCTTCCCCCAGTATCTCATCTTTACTTACCACCTCTTTTACTGTTTCCTAACATGGCTGAGACAGAAGTAAAAAATCTAATCCTCTTTTAATAGTAAAAATTGTCCTGCATCACCATTGTCCTTTCTGTGGGTATTTTTGAGTCTAGAGCTTCCCGGAACCTGCCTTGTTCTCCCTTCATAAATCCCTACCTGGCCAAATCTATTGTGTTTCCTAAATTTATTAACATATATTTTACAAATATAATGTATTTCTTTGTTCTTTCCCTTCATGATATTGCCAGAGGGGAAAAGTAAAACTTTAATTAAAATTAAAGTCAAAAAAAAAAAGAAGACAACAGGAAGACTGTTGCCTTTCCCTTGGCGTCCATTATTCTTTAAACAATGCTTATTTCTATATTCTCTTTGTTTTATCATACACCTCTTCAGACAAATATTTTATCTATGGATCCATCAGGTTTTTTTCTCTATATCAACACTGTGATTTAATTGTATGACTTCTTGTTTTTCTAAAATATTTACTGTACTTTGTTGGAAAGGTAGTTTTGGAAATAATGTCCTATGACCTCAGTTGGTCTTTGACAATGGGAATCCAAGAAAAGATATAATGCCTATATTATGTATTATTCAGAATTGGAATTCAATTAGGTATTAAATGTTTTGTAGTAAAAAAATTCCAGTGAAAAGTTGACTTTTCTGAACTTCTTATTAAAAGAATTAAAAGTATTTTCTCTATGTGATAAGACTTTGCACATGTATGATTTCCTACATCGATGTTAGATTGAAAATTATCAAAAAACAAATTAACAACTTTTCTTCACTCTTTCCCAATGAACCATTGAATAAATAAACATCTGACAAAGTTCAAAGTCCTGAATGCTTGCAATTTCAGTAAGATCTGAAATGAACTGCAGCCAAAATCCACAGAGAAATTCTATCCTGAGGTCTGACCAATGCCTTTGTAGTCCACTGTTTAATCTCTTCCACTGGAGAGGGTTAGAGGAAAATGCAGAAACACTTAGGAAGGCATATGACAGGCACCACAGCATTAGCTGTTGTGCAAAGTTACTATGGCCATGTTAGGGAATTGCTGGACTAATTACAGCCTGGTGTGAGGAACCAGGGTAAACATTCCATGGATCAAATATCTACACAACAAAATATTGATTGCTTTTCCTTCTTACAGCTCAACAGATAAAGCACAGATTAGCAGACAGTAAAAAAATAATGTTTAAAGGTTTTATCATTATTCATTTTTAAGAAAACACATTCTATAATGACAAAGTATCTGTATTAAAAATAATCTTCATTTTAGCTTAAGAATTGAATGCCTTATCATTCAGGTTCCCTCCACAAATAAATTAGTGTTGTCTTTGTGAATTGGATCTGTGAACCATTTTCATGATGAGACAATTTGTACTAGAAAGACATGCAAGAGATTTATTATTTTTATTCTAGTTAACTAAATTTAAATTTTTAATGTTTGAAAGCTTTTTCAAAAATTTATTAAAGATATGTGAATTAGTATTTTCTTTCTCCAGCGAAGTTATTTCCCTATTATGACAGAAAATGGCTATGTCACACCTGGAATCAAACAGTTATAGCCATGTTACAGAGCATTATGCATTTACTGACTATGAAACATAGATTTTCCTTTGATTAAGAATAACTTCAGAATATTTTTAAGAACATAAATGTGTTTATGAAATACTTTTCCTCTAGCTTTATTTCTATGCAGTATAATCTTTAGCCTCCCACATCACAAGCTAAATGCCTCTGCAAGCATCCTGAAATCTGCTTTTTTATACATTTTCATTTTATTTACTGCAGTATAATAATAATCCTTTTAGCCCTATTACGCATTATAATGTGCGATCCCAGACTGAATACTGGGGGCTGAAATTTAGATTCAGATTCTGCTGCCCTTTCTAAAGCTCTTGAGCTGCACTCTTGTGAGTCAAGGCATCAGCAGAATCCTTTGATTCAATTAAAACTTGGCATTTAATTGTGAACTATGTATTATTCTATAAATAAACCATAACCAGTGGTTTAAAGCAGCAATCAATCATTTACAAGGAATGTGAAATGTGAAGCTCCAGGCTACAGCTGAATCCACTGGTTCACATAAGAGGAAAAAGATCATTTCTTGCCTGAAAGTTCAGCACAATGACTGCTAGTTCACTACTGCTTTTTCACACAAAAGTGTAGTGCAAAAGTACAAATCAGTTTTGAATTCTGTAGATACCTGATTTTACTAGACATAAAAATGTTCAAATTGAACCTGAAACACATAACTGTATAAAGATAGCAATCTGAAAGGTTTATTTGATGGAGTCTACTCATTGACATAACAACTAATTTTAATAGTTTTGGCCATCCAGAATCACAGAATGGGTCAGATTGGAAGAGGACCACAGTGGATCATCCCGTCTCACTTCCCTGCTCAAGCAGGGTCATTCTAGAGCACACGGCACAGGATTGTGTCCAGTCAGTTCCTGAATATCTCCAGTGAGGTAGAATCCACAACTTTTCTGGGTAATCTGTGCCGATGCTCAGTCACCCACACAGTAAAGAAGTTCCTTCTCGTGTTTAGGTGGAACTTTCTGTGAAAGTTTCTGCCCATTGCCTCTTGACCTGTTGCTTGGCACCATGAGGAAGAGCCTGGATACATTCTCTGAGACCCTCTGTGAAGATACTCATAGATATTGATGAGGTCCCCTCCCAGATGTCTGTTCTTGAGACTGAACAGGCCCAGCTCCCTCAGCCTTTCCTCATAAGAGAGTTGCTTCAATCCCTTACTCATCTTTGTTGCCCTCCACTGGTCCTGCTCCAGGAGCTCCATGTCTCCCTTGTCCTGAGGAACCCAGAACTGGACACAGCACTCCTGATGTGGCATCACCAGGGCTGAGCAGAGGGGCAGGATCACTTCCCTCAGCCTGCTGGCAATGCTCTTCCTAAAGCCCCACAGGATCCCATTGGCCTTCTTGGTCACAAGGACACTCTGCTGGCTCATGGACAGTTTGTTGTCCACCAGGACCCTGAGGTGCTTCTCTGCAGAGCTGCTTCTCAGCAGGGCAATCCCAGCAGGGCAATCCCCAGCCTGTGCTGGTGCAGGGGGCAATTCCTCCCCAGCTGCAGGACCCTGCTTTTGCTTTTGTTGAATTTCAGAGTTTCTCTCTGCCCATCTCCAGCCAGTTGAGGCCCCTCTGAAGGGCTGTGCAGCACTCTGGGCTATTGGCCGCATCAGTCTCTGAAGCAGAATTCTGCTAAGTAGGCTCTTAGGAATCTTGAGCAGTGCTGCCAGGGTAGCTCTGCTCATGTGTACCAGGTCTAAACTTTAGAGTGAGAATATTCACCACACCAGGCTACCCTTAGCTCTAAAGGTCTCATTTCCCTTGTAGTCAACTGATCCTAGCACTGAAGAGACTACATTTTCAATACATGGTTTGTACTAGATATTTTGGTCTTCACTGAATATTTAGTATATCCAGTTTCATCTCAGTCATTACATTAATTTCTCTGCTTAACTGTTCCTCAAAACTATTAATCATTATGGCCAATAAGGTTCCAGATCTTGTGTCACCATATGCTTAAATTTTCCAGTATATGTGCTATCAAGTTAATATTCTAATTTTTCATTATGACTTTTTGTTCATTTTCTCAGAACAATCATTTAGATTTAATGAAAGCCACAGATAAGTGTTAGAATAAATGGTCCATGCAAACTAAAGTACTTCAATTCATCCTATAGTTCATCTTAACCTTGAATATTGAAACACATCACCATATAAAAATTATATAGTCAAATCTAGTGACCTAATCTGTATAATCCTCTTTGCAGGATGCTTCTGATAGCCTATGCAGAATAGCAAAAAGACTAAGAAAAAACCTTGCATTTCTGTAATTCAGAATAATTGAATATTTAAGGGAATCCAAAAAGTTTATTTAGTGAGACTTCACTACAGTGTCTCCTCATACTGGTTGATTAACACCCACCTATCAGATTTCCTTCTTTTCTTTCACATTTCCTTCAGTTTCCTGACATTTCTTATTTACATTAGACCTGAAATATGCCTTTGCAGCCCAATAGAATTGCCTGTTTAATCAAAGAGTACATGGATAGAGAAAATTCTTCATGGTGTATAAATCCTAAGTTTTTAATTTGGCTGTATCAGCTTGAACTGTCATTTGCTGTCTTAAATAAGACCATGTATAAAACAAGAGAATTTTATACATGACAGGTTCATATCTCTGTATTAAAGGTCTTGTACAAGTATTTGATTTTTTACCTCATGCCTACATATTTCCCACTGAAAGTTTGCTCCTTCAATTTAGTTCTTTGTTTTGTAGATAATCTATATTTTCTGGCTTGCCTTCCTCTCCCTTTCCCTCTCAATGTTCAGACTAACAATACAGTCTGATGAGCAAGTGAATGGCCCATCTTTGTTAGGAAAATGTGTGTATGAAAAGAGTACCATTTTTTCATTCCTATCACATACACTACAGGCTCAGTTCAGTTTGATACTTTAATTAGTCAGAAATCAGATGTACTTTTAAACATTATAGAATTAGTGTATTTTTCTCTGGACTAAGATGCACGTGACAAAACAGTGATCTGGGATTTCTAAACCTTAATATTTAGAGAGAATGATGCTGCTCAGCATTCTGCTTTCCATTAAATAACATTTCTCTGAGTAGCTGCTGCCTTTTCCATCTTGCAATCTGTCAGTCAATCTCCTACAGTGTTTCAAGAACAGATGAAGACTTTGGTTTTATTTGTGCCTATTTATCTGCTAGGGAGTGAGACTCTCACAAAGTGTATGACTGGTCTACATTGCCTTGATGCATGTGAGGAATAAATGGCTTATCTCATACCTCTCACAGCAAAACAGATTAGAGAAAGACCGTGTACACAGGCACTTCCATTAACTACTGTCATGTAGCAACAGTGTTCTCTAAAAACATCTTACTGTTTAATTTTTTGTCTTGCCACTTCTTCCCTTCTCTTTAAACACCTGATAACATCAGGCATAAATCAGTAAGTAGTTTAAATTTTGCTGGTGTTGGAGGACTTTTCAGTCATGAATTTCAGTTTTTAGCAGATCAGAAGACAGGAGATTTATATCCTCAAATATTTATATTGGAATTCCTAAAGTGTTGGGATACCCTGGTGTTGTATTTGGATTCCTAGCTAATAGATAGCAATGCTGCATCTCTAAATTTCATCTTTCACCTATAACCTTGACAGCATATGTACAAGGTAGATTTTAATATTGGCTTTAAACCATCTTTATTAATCCTCTTCATCTCAGGCTTCACCAGGGTGTAGCTATAGGGATGTGATTAAATTGGACTGCAGCAGATATCACCCTCTCAAGAAGCCAGTTCAATTTTTCTCAGACACCATACTCTAGTATCCACATTGCTCACCAGATATTCTGGGATGCATGCTGGGACAGGACTCGATAGCTACCATGCTATAGGTACCATGCTTCCGCTATATGGTACCAGATAAACCTGATTGTTATACATCACGGTGTGAAGTTGGTAAGTACCAGTAGAAAAGCCTGCACAGATATACTTACAAAGATCACTTCATTTAATGAGCAAAATGACTGAGCTACATTGTATTGTAATGCGCATCAGAGTAACGTGCTCTGGATTAAAGTCTTGGAGCACTACACTACAGAAAACCTACAATGATAGATTGTAGAAGTGTAGCTTCTACAAACAGAAAAATTATTGAGCTCACAATAAATAATATAATAAAGTTCAAGAGATTTAACTCCAGCCAGATCTCTGACACATAGGCCCTGTGATTTGAGTTAATTCTTGTTTGATCACAATATATCTTTTAGAACACATTTAATTTTGTTTTACAGATTTCTCATGATCTTTTCCCACCATCACTGCAGCTAAGCTGTTAAAATGGCCAGTCATCTGGCCATATACAATTGCCAAAAGTATAAACAACTCATCTTCCTTTTTGTTGGATTGTCTTGCATGTGTCTTCTATATTGAAGTGCTTTTTATTATTGTATTTATGATATTCTAATGTCCCCAGCTTCCATAGGAAAAGTCTTTTTCTTATCTTCTTTGGTAGTCCAAGTATATCAAGGTGTGCTTGTTTTGGCTGGGATAGTGTTTATTTTCTTCACAGTGGCTGGTATGGGGCTGTTGTTTGGATTAGTGCCAAACACAAGGCTGATAATACAAAGATGTTTTTGTTATTGCTGACTAGGGGCTACAGAGACCCAGGGACTTTGCTGCTTTTTATACTGCCATGCTGGGGAAGAGACTGGGGCTGCATGGGAAGCTGTGAGGTGACGCAGTCAGGGCAGGTGACCTCAGCTGACCAAAGGGACATTCCATACTCTATGACATCAGTCTCAGTATATTAAGCTCCTGGGGGAANTGCTGTCCTGGAGATGGCTGAACACTTGCCTGCCCATGGGAAACAGTGAATTAATTCCTTACTTTGCTTTGCTTGTGTGCATAGCTTTCACTATTAAACTGCCTTTATCTCAACCCATGAGTTTTCCAGCTTCTACCCTTCCAATCTCTTCCTGATCTTTCGCGTGCATGAGTGAGTGAGTGGCTGTGTGGCACACGGATGCTGGCTGGGATTAAACCATGACACAAGGCTTACTGAAAGTCAGTATTAAAAATCCAAAAGGCCACTTAGATCTTTCTTTTTTGCTCTATTTGTTAAAAGTTATCAAGAACTGCTGATTAAAAGTATATGACACTTACTGGCTCCAGTTTAATATCCTGTTGAGTTACTGTTGAAATTGAAAGTATTTTATCACAGTCATGTTCTGACATCAATTTTTGATCTTTCTCCAAGTACAGAACTATGCTGAGCATTATTTAGTACAAAAGATACACTTATACTTACATAGACCTTGCATTGTTAAATGCTACTGGATTTTTATGCAATGCTGTTGATAATTCTACTGTTACTACTTTAATAATGAACCTGTTACCATTTGTTTTTTCTTGATATGAGAAGTAAAGAATACTTTTAATTACTTGTTACTCCATTCATTATTATGTCATTATTATTATGTTTCCTTCCCACATTTTACCAGTTCCTTGTTTCTAGTTTGTTATTAAACTCTTTTTCCCCCATCTGTTACTTTATTTTCCTATTATGTTTGCTGTAGTTACTTTCACATTTACTCCTAGCTGAGCTGAATGTTTTAACGTGTGTAATCTTTTTTTTATTTTTCAGTTGTAATTCTAGCAGAACATTATTAAATTGTTCCCAACACCATCCACATTTCTTACATAAAAACTATTTCTGCAGAGGTTATGACTGTTAATTTTCTCAGGTCTGTAATACTGAACTTTCCAAACAACGTTGTGTGTATGTGTGTTTAAATACATTATTCCTTTGTTATATAAGTTACAGAGCAAAAATAATAATTTGCTGCATTTTAGTTTTGTGATCACTTCCTCCATCAGTCACGATGTGAATTAAAGCAGGCCTTGTGACATGCAGAAATCACCTTTGCCTCTGACATTCTCCCTTTCTGTCCCTTTTTGTGAGTATTTCCTCCCATGACAGTGTATTACTGTGGGAGCTGAAGAACTCTCAGTGATGGGGAGTTGGATTGTTTGGGGCTACTTTCAGACTATATTATCTT
>WAAG01023249.1:7374-31787 GCA_013390105.1 Tichodroma muraria
ATATGTGCACCCAAACTCGTATGCGCCTGTATGCACAGTGGAATGAATATACTCTACTCTTTATGAATCACATATAAATATTTTAAGAGGGCATATGCTGTTACTAAAATGAGGTGGTATAGAGGTCTAGTTCACTTTGGGTAAAAATCCCCGAATTTCTGGCTGTAGCAGGTATTTGGAAGCTGCAAGCAGTGTGATACTATTAAAAATTCATGATATGTGGGTTAAAAGTGTTATTTGAATGTTGTATTTTTCCCTTAGACAAATTTAGTTATGCATGCACTAGTTTTGTGACTCTACAGACTAGTAACTCACTGCCAAAAATCATCAGAGGCAACAGTTTGGCTGGCCTGCTTGGCACAACACTGCCATTCTAGGAAGCAGAGTTATGATAGTAACTCTTGATGGTCACTGGAGTGGCATCAGAGAGAGAAAGCTATGATTTGAAAATGGTGAATTAGAAATTTTAGGGGAATTTAGAAAAAGTTGGAAATAAAATTGATAAAGCTGCAGCTATTTGCAGATGAAGGGTAAGATGCTGTGCAGAGTGGTTCCCATTCTAGAGAATGAAGTAAAGCTATCAAGAATGTCTGATTTTTCTACTAGCTTCATTTATTTTCAAAGAATCGATCTCTTGACAAGCAATCCCTCCTAACACCACAATGAAACTATTCCACAAAACACTCATCTAAGCTTGCATTTATTAAGAGATAGATGGGTGGCTGCCCATAATCCTACTTTGGGCTGCTCCAAAATTTAGGAAAGGGGTTTGAAACAGAATCCAGAATTTACCAAGGGGCTGATTGTGGCTTTGGATCCTCTGGGTTAAGCACCTGCTAGAACTTGTCTGATATCTAAATCCAAGCTGTCATCTCAGATGTGTGATCTGGATCAGTCTCTGACAACTACTGGAGATGCTCTGGGTCACTGTTCCCTAACAGCCTTCCAACAGGAGCAGGGCATGCAATACACCCAGGGCATATGCGTATAAAACCTTCGTCTGGATAAACAGGATTTATGAAATGCTTTTCCATGAATGTGGACAAACTTGACTCAATGCCCCAGGAAATTCTTTCCATTCCTTTGTTGCTCTATGCAGGCTGTAGCAGTGCCAGGAGAAAGGACGAGTTAACCTTTGATTTTTTTTTGGTGAGAGTTTAACACTGCCAATAATGTCTGTGGCGCAGCTTTCTAGGCTTGCCTCTCTGAACGGTTGCATTTATTCACATTGCAGTGCTATAGTATTTCAAAGCACTAAATCATACTGAATTTACAGAACAAGGAAAGGCCTCACTTATTTACTCAAAGCATAACACAGATGTCCTCAAGCAGGCACAAAAGGTTAAGATTTAGGTTTAAGGTGGGTTAGAAAGATTAACTATAGTTTAACATGACTTCTTACTAAGGTATGTAATTTTAGAGCTATTTTCCATTTAGTGAAATCCATTTTCATGCTTTGTAGTATTTTACTTTGAAAGCGCATAGCTGCATTAAATTGCAATTTCTATGATGATTATCACTTTTTTATTTAGACTACCTATTTACATCAAGCATCCTCTAGCTATCTTCTGTGTCTCCTCTGTATCTGAATTCTGAAGAGGAAAACTGTATACTAATGCATGCAGCGTGGGCAATAAACACAATGAATTTGTGCAGTGGCAGCGCAGTGATCCTCTGGGAATCACAGAGGTGTGGCGGGTTGGCTCCCATAACTGGAGCATCACAAGGAGCGGCAAACAGGCTTTTTGAGGAAGGACAGGATTCAGGACGGGAAGATGGCAAGGCCAGGGTGGGTCAGCCTTCGAGCAACGTAGTCTAGTGGAAAGTTTCCGTGCTCATGTCAGGGGCATTTGAATTAGATAAGTTTAAGGTCCCTTCAAACCCAAACTATTTAATGAGGAGAAGGAATCTTCCTCTAGGTGAGAGAGCTGCTCGAGTGCACGGAGCTCTGTCTGGGTGTGGAAGACAACAGAGAGTTTATGGATCAAGATTAAAGGCTTTTTGAAGACTTCTCCATGTCCATTACCAGAGTGAGTCTGCAGGTCAGATGCACCAAAACTTGCCCTTGCTTGGTCCTGGTGTCTATGAGCTTTCTTATCTAGAATACGGCAAACAGGCATATTACTTATTTCTTCATCCTGTTTTGGGTCAACACAACCAAAACTAACAAGCACGAGGGCATTTGGGGACTACCCTCACTTCCTTAGAAAGGCCTCTGATGAGGTCAGGAATGAAGGCAAGGATGAGTGTTTCAGAAGCAGAGATCGTCTTTTTTTTTTTTTTTCCTTTTTCATTTATTTTACCCCCTTTCCCCATCTCTTCTGACTGGAACCAAGAAAGGACTGGGTCTGACTTAGGAGTCTAAGGCTAAGGCAGACCACTACGTCCAATGGCCTAGCCTTCAGCATAGTACAGGCCACAATATCCACACCCCTCCCACACAGGAAATCTGTGTGCCAAACCAAGAGCTCAAGGTTTTGTGTAGAACTGGCTCTTACTTTTATGGTATTGTTTACATTAGAACTACTGTTATAGACTGATTATGGACTAACTTAATATAAAGCCAGTCTGATAATAAGGCTTAATCATCCAGGTCACTGATTTAAGCAGTCCTTTGGCTACATGGCTTACTCTCCATTTCATTCAGTTTTATATCCTGCTTTCGTTGTAACTGTCATCACCCATGCATTTTCACAGTAGATATTTGGTTTTGATTATCCAGTAGATGATTTGGGGCAAATCCCAGCATCTGGACTGAGGAAATTGTTCTGATGACCTTTACTGATGATAACCCAAATGCCCTGCAGGTTCCACAGAGCAGCCCAAGTTTGCTTCACGTCTCTTTCATGGGCAAGCCCTTCATTTCCCAATCACTGTCATTTCTTTTTCTGACTGTGATTCCATCAAGCTCTGCAGATCGGCACATCTTTGCTATGTAATATTTGTGGTCAGCAAAAAATAATAAAATAATTAAGTTTCTCGCCATTGCCCTTTCTGCACTGCTCCATGTCCCCTACTCTACAAAGCATGACCTACCAAGCTTCCTGGTTCTGTAGGTGTGAAAATGATTCCTTTAAATGTCCTCCCCTCACAAAACTGTACCATTTCACTGTATTTATTTCCCTTGTAAATATGTTCCTCATTCAGTCATATTACCTCTTGTTCAGTTATTATTCCCTTATATTTATTTCATATAAATTTTGGTTCCTCCTCACTTACTCTGCAGCAAGGAGATCAATGCAGCACATGACAATTTTATTACATCAGTGTGTTCATTTTCTATATAAAAGTAAATCACTCTAGTAAATTCAGTGACCCACAAGGTTGTACCTATAGATCATTGCATTAACTCCCCACATAAATAAAGACCACGTTATTTTGGTCACTTACACTACGCATAAATGTGAACATATTCTCCTTTATGGCATATATGTATGGGTATTTTATTCATAATCACCTTGTTCAGGAGCTAATATGGTACTGGAATGTGCTTATTTTTTCACAGCAGTTCAGTGATTCTCTACAGAGCTGCGGCTAGCTCCTGCAGGATTTTGGATGAGATATACGTGCACGCTCTACAGCTCCACTCCCTCCTTCCCCACTTTTGCTGCCTCTTACCTAAGTTGTTTCTTTTTTTTTTTTTTTTCTTCTCCTTACCTTTCCCCTGGTGGTTGCCTTGTGTTTGCTTTTTTGGCTTCACTCATGTCACAAGTTTTACTGAGAATTCAAACGAGGGCTGAGATTAATAGCCAAAATGGGGATCTGGACCAGGAAAACACCTTTCCGACAATCTCTGGGCCGGCCGCTCATTTTCAATTCCCTGTCCCGTTTGACAGGCTCAGTGAGAGGAGTCAGCTGTACGTGCTGCACCATTCTTTGCTTCGCCCCCTGTACGTCACACCCTTCCCTCTGCTGCTGCTGCTCCGTGTCAGTGGATGTGTCCAGTCCTCCAGAGCACACAACAAAAAGGGGAGCAGATGAAAGCGAGCAGATGAAATACTCTACTTGGATCTTCTCTGTCCTTTTCGCACCTCTGCATTCTTCTCCAAAACTTTCTTAAGCTCAGCCCAGTAGAAGTATGCTTCTAAACAGAGGTTTCTTCTGTATGGATCTGAGTTAAGACAAATTGATTAAATGCATTTTATATCCTCTTCCAAAATCAAAGTTCTTACTAACGTATGTGCTTGACCTAAGGGGAGTTGCAAGCTATCAGCTGATTCCAAGACAGAGTAAGGTGTTGTAAACACTCAATTAATTCTTTAAGGACAGAGAGGGGAATTTAATCATTTCAACAAGCTCTAAGAGCACGAAAGGGAAAACAGCTATGTAAGGGTTAAAAGTAAGCAACCAAAGAAAAACATCAAAATTGAGCAACCAAACAAAACTCGCAGTCCTTACACGTCTCTCAAGGACTGCACACAGTCTGCCCAGGATTTTCTTTCATCCCGAGTTTACTATGTGCTCCCTTGCGTTTCCTTCCTGCTCCATGAAAGGTCATACGGCAGCATGATGCCGTCTCTGCAGTCTCCCTCATCCACAAGTTTAGGTCCAATGATTTCAGACGGAAATTATTCTAAATTTTCTGAGATCTGAAGAGAAGTATCTTGCATTACTTTATATTTTGGAAACTGCCATGGAAAGGTCTGTTCGGCTGCAAATTCTTCCAGTGTTTCCAGTACAAACAGTCACTCATACTGTAAAATTGCTTTGGCTCTGTTTGCACTGCTGTAGTTTGATAGTGTGATTCTGAAAATCCTAAAATTCTGAAAATCTTTTTGTTCATTTGCTTTTATCCCTCACAGGCTGAGGTACCAGGTAGAGGATTAGCATTTTTATTCTCTTTCAGACAAGTACATTAAGATCTGAGGAAGGGGAATATAATCACAGGAAGACATTGGTCATATCAGTTAAACTTTTATAGATCTTTGCAACAGTATTAATAATAACAATAATAATATAATAATATCATACAATATAACACTAAAACTAGGATTTTATTTGTGATTCTCTTACTTGAAAGCATTTTTTGTGATCTCTTCACTTGAAAGGCTATATGCATATCAACAGTCAATGTGTGGAAAGCCAGAAACATCCCCATTCCTTTAGCTTTCTAACAAGGTGATAGGCACAGAAGAGACTCATAAACAGCACTTGAAACCTGCTGTCTGTTCTGTTTCTATAACTGCGACAAACTGATTATTCCTTAAGTAGCCTCTTACGTTGGTGGGTAATGTCTGTCTTCCCCATTCATGCCATGACAAAACAAACAAACAAAACTCACCATAGAAGGTGGTCAGGAGCCCTGGGTTGTTTTGTTTGGGTTTTTTTTGGATTTTGGGTGGTTTTTTTTATTGTTTATTTGTTTTGGGGTCATTTTTTTGTGTTTTTTTTTTTTTTTTAGCCAGGAGTTCTTCCTTGTGCTGTATTTTCCAAGTAACATTCTGCCTAATTCGTACGTGCAACCAGGTTACGTTCTCAGTGCAGTAATAGGCAAAGTGGCTGGGCTGTCCCTGCAAATGACTTGGGAAGAGCACTCGAGTGCAAAGTGAGCGGGAGCACCAAGCAGGAACCAGAGCCCCAAAAGCCACAGCACCCCCAGCCTGGAGTCCACGTGTAGTGTGAAAGGGAGCACAGAGAGAAAGGCAGAAAATGAAAAGAGGAGGTCTCTGTGGCTTTGTCTGGAGAGGGAGTTAAAAAAGCAAAGAGAAACCAACAGCCTACAAAAGACAAACATTCTACTAAAAAACTACACGGCAAGTTCAAGCACTGGGGCCCTCACAGTAGGAAACTGGTCACATGGGTAACATCATGAAATTTTACTGCAAAATATCCTTTTTTTTTTCTTATTTGAAAAGACAAATTATTAGCATTTTTAAACAATTTCAATATGTTTAATGGCTGAAAGTTAAGCTCAAACTGTTCCGCTTACTGAATAAAGTGCTAGGTCTGTAAACAGGAATCTTAAGTTACCCCAAGAGTACACTCATTTTAAATTTTACTTGAAAGCGGGATGTACGTTTATTACAATTTCAAACAAAATGCTAATGCCATTAAACAAATGAGGTTTAGGCAAATTAACTGCATTTTAATATTCTGAAAGCCTATGATATAGGACATTGTGTTACGAAACATTGGCTAGAAGTATCAGTTGCAAGTGGGATTTTCATTGCTGCGAATCTCAGGAGAATATTTGTAATTAGTATCATTTGCCTAATACTTCAGGTTAATTAGAATATTTAATTGAATAGCTGTAATCTTCAGAGATGACTATATTATGATCAAATTAGTACCATCACAGCACACGCTGATCACTGCTGCAGCCTGCCTCACTTCTGCTAGCTATTCAGCCCTCTGGAGCGTTCAGCAACATAAGAAAAAATCTGTTTCTTACACTTTTGAATTTTAATGATCCATTTGAACTCTGCCATCAACATTTAATTATTCTAGAAAAAAAAAAGTCCCAACCATGGCTCCCATATGGCATGTTGGCAAATACACTTGCCCACATTGGAGTCTGCACCTCTCCAGCAGCTCAGCGCAGAGATTTAGCTTTTTTTTTTTTTGAAAGCAAGAAGGCCTTTTTTAATAGTGTTTGCAAATACAGACCATATGAAGCTTCACAGAAAAGGTTACTAGGATACTATTGAAACACTATTAGGAACAGATGAATTGATTTTTAGAATGTTACAATGGATTTAATCCTGTAATGTCTACTACTGGACTTATGTATTGTATCCAAAAGGTTTGAAGGAGTCAGGTGCCTCCGTAACTAAACCTTGTTAGCTAGAAATGCAATTAATTTCGGGGGAAAAAGGGAAAAGGAGGAGTGGTAGAACGGATGGAGTGTGCATATTAAGGTCTTTGCAGCCAAATCACAGATGTCAAGTTCCTGACCCAACCAGTTGATGTTGTTTCATTTTCTATAAATACATATATTTAGCAGCTGCAGATATTCTTGGGGTTAAACATCCACCACTGCGGAAGCACTAGGGTCAAAATCCTGTTGCACTAAACTAGCTGGATCTCCCCACCCAATTCTCTCCTCGCATAAGGGTATCACAAAACAAAATTGCCAGACAGTAAGCTGGGCACGCTACAAATGATGTTGTTTGCATAGAGGGGTCCCAGGGCTCAGAAAAGCTTTCCTTCTTCTCCCCCCTTTACCAAGCTGCTTCAGGACGTGCGGCTTAAGAGGTCAGTTCTGTACAATTTGGTACAACAGCAATGTAAAAACCGATAACTGCTTTAAAATTCAGGATTTCCTTTTGAAACTGATGCTATGCTGCAAATTTCTCCACGATTAATTGTCACTGTCTCAGGGGACAGGGGCAGTGAGGGAGAGATCGGTTTTGAGGGAAATGCTCTTACCTGCTGCCCGCAAATGAAGAGGAGAAATATTTCCATTTGACAGAAATAGATTGCTACGCTCTACTTCCTCAGTGAGGATGAACGGCGTGGTGCGACTCGGGGCTCAAACCTCAAGCGTTGCTGTCCCAACAACAAGAAGACAGCAACCCAACAAAATCCTCGCTCTTCTCTGTGGCACCATCTCACCTGTTGGCACACGGCTGCGTAAACCTCACAAATGTTTACGGAAACTGAGATGTACACGAGGGAGGGTAAATAAATCCTGCACAGAAAGTCTGTTGCTTTCGTTAGGGAGGTAAAGAAACTCAGCAAAATCAATTCTGTTGAAAGTAAAGTAGAAAAAAATTTCAAGAAAGCTTTTTGAAAACATTCTCCGTTCTGGTGAGGAGCAGATCACTGCTCTGAAAATTTTAGTGGTTTTACTACATTGTAAGAATCATATTTTATTTGTGCAGCTGTAGCTGTTTTGCACTTACAGTCACTTATAAATATTATGCATTTAAAAATAGTAATTTATAAATTGAAAAATTCTAAGAAATGTAAAAATGTTCAGCTTCATTATGAAAATCATTTACATTTATCTCACACTCACTTGGAAAATTTGCCTGGTTTCAAGTTTGTTGCGAGATACAAAAAGCCTTAAATCATGGCAGGTTTAGCATTGCATTGAAAATGTGTCTCTCACCTTTGTTGTCAAATAGATGTTTCATTCATGCTCAGTAAAATAAATTATATCTAAAAAGGCAGTCCTGTCGAATCAATGCCATTAAAATTAAAATAGCTACAAAACCTATTTTTAAAAGTTAATATTTTTCTCAACTTTTATTTTTGATCTTTAAAAATTAAACATGAAAATATTTTTAGTTTTTAGAAAAGGAAAACCTTTCTGTCTGTGCTAAATTTCTCTTCTAATATAAAATAACAATAATATTAGTCGTTATTAGGGAATAATAGAATCTTTCTCAAAATTAAAATTCACTAAAACAGGGCAAAGAAAGAAGTTGTAACCCTAGGAGGAATGCTCTCTTACCTAGGTTTTTATTTTCATCCACCTCCCGAATGATGATTTAAAATCCACTCTTAATATGCAGTTTAAAAAGCACCTTGAGAATTCACTTTAATGGCTAGTTTACTGCATAATTGTGGGCTTCCTTGTAAGAAAGCCTGCGAAATTGCTGATTACAGAAAGATATGAGGAGTGCTGAAAGTACTCAGACCCATATATTGTGTTGCCACGAAAACTGGTCATAGAAACCTCCTCACAAAATCTGTTTTAATGTTCTGCATCTAATGATGCAATTTTTTTTCTTTTTCCTTTTTTTTTTTTTAAATAGTTATCTTAAAATATGTATGTTAAAAATACCTTAGAAACTATTTTTGCCTTTTGGGAGCATCTGCCAGAAGCAGCTATGAGCAATCACTGATCTTGAACAGCAGCATTGTAATGTAGTTTCCTTCACAGAGGTGCTCCCTGAGTATGAAAAACTCCTCTAGAATTAAAAAATCTGCTCCACTAATTGTAGAACAAAATTTCAACAGCCCTCCTTGAGAATCCCAGCTCTAAGTATTCTCCCATCTATTAAACAGATGGCAGATAAGATTGTAAACATATTTGCTTCATATTGAATAGATAGTTTCTGGCATAATACTAATTAACAAATTAAATGACTGACTTTCTGCATCACATTAGAGTTAAAAACACTTTGTAAGTTTGTCTTTGGTAGTTATTTACTTTGACAATAGCGTGCAGTGAAAAACTGTTAAATGTTTTCTTAGCAACATTATGCATTGAGTAGCTTTCTTTTTTAAAACTCTATATTTTATTATAATTCATTTGACTTTCATTACAGTCACTCATTACAAAATGTATGTGCATTTAATCCATTTCCAAGGGCTGCATATTTTTCCAATCCCATTCTGTACCACAATGATAATGTCTTTGGTCTATGCAAGTATGCATGAAATTTAGGCATTGTCTTTACTCATTTTCTGATAGTTTACCACGGACTGCTCTGAAAGGAAGGAAGCTAAGAAAATGCTAACAGTGGCAGATAAAAATGCAGAGAAGGTTTCATTTTCCTTTAAGGAATTTGCATTTGACTATCTGTTTTATTATAAGTACAAATAGGATCGTCTCAGCAATGATGGTGTGCTAGGCTACGAAGTGAGAATTAGTTCATATCTTCTTTGTTCTCCTCATTCATTTGGGCACAGAGCTGGTCACACCAGAGATTCTAATTCCACATTTCTTTTGCACTATACTGTCATCAAAACGGAGAAAGCAAATGCAGCTGCATTTCCCTTTTTGGTTTTGGAAATATTAGCATGAAAAAAAAGAGTTTACTTTCCAAACCTAACTGGTCATCCCTTGGTGAAAAAATGTAACTGTATACAAAACGGTTGCAGAACTCACAAAGAATGGCAAATTTAAAACTTTCTTTCAGATGAATTTTCTTGTGTCTCTGTCTTCATAGAAGAAACCAAATACCCAAAACAAAAGGTAACCTTTTTGAACTTTAAAACTCACAATAAAATTTCTTCAAGAGCACAGCTGTAATGCTGAAACAGGTCAAATTCATTTAATTTCCTTTACAGGTATAATAAAAGCAAACAGTTACATAAATAAGGTGATTAATTCATACTTGTTACAGCTGATGCCCAATGTTATTCAAAGATTAAAATCCCCCACAGAAGGCAAAAATGATAGACACCTCATCCCCCTGCTCTCCCTCCTCTCTTCACCGGGTCTACTGCTAGCCACAGAAAAAAAGCAGATTTTTTTTTTTTTTCCTCAAATAATCAGAGTATGTTGATAGTGATGCTGAAAAGCATTCATCCTTCAAATTCAAAACTTCTTCCTGGAAAGGCTTGGTATCTTTTAAAAAAAATTAAGCAAACAAATATATACATGTATTATTGTGAGAAGGATGGCTTTGAAATTATTAATATTGTTCCTTCTGTAATTTTGAAAATATAAACTACCCATTTTGACTTGTAAATTCCATAAAATATACCTGAAAATGGCCAAAATTAAAGTGAAACCTTTGAACGTTATCGGAAAAAAATACTTAAGTTGGCTATTACCTGAAACTGATTTTTTTCTTATGCCCTACTTTTGAGACTTCAACTCTTTATCCTCTGTGGGTATGACAAAATACAGAAATCTGAGAAAGTCTCACACACCAGAAGACCATTTTCTCTCTCATTGTGCCTATTAGCTATATTATTGGCATCAGCATTTCATATTCCATGTAAATATTTCACGTTATTTCACACTGTATATAGTAACCCAGTTGTTCTAAGTACATTGAGGTGCATTTTATAGTTTAGAGTTACCTTTTTTTCTCGGTCACACTAGGAAAAATTGAAAGCTCAAATTTCTTGAAAAATGTAATAGTTTTAGCCAGACATCTTCCAGTTAAACCACTAGCTCTGCTTTTAATTATCAGATATATGCTCCCAGGAATAAGCACAAGTTTATTACCTACAGCTACAGTCCTGATTTTGCTATTGGTGGGCTTGAACTAAATATTGCAATTCATCCTATATGGCTTTCCTACTGTAAAAGAAATCAAGCATATTTCTCCCGCAGTTTAGGACATTGTATTCCATTGGCTTATCCAATGTATTCAATTGGCTTATCTAAATCAGTAGAGCTTTCCTGAAAAATTAGGAAGCATTGAATTTCAGCTCCCTTCTTTTCCTGAATGAAATCAGGAAAATGTAATTTCGCCTGCCATAGCCACTGGAAGGTTCTATAATTGTGTGATGTGACGTGGTCTCCCTGTAGCAGTGATACTGCATACGGAGTGTGGCACCATGGCAGAGACACAGTCTGAAATCCCAGAGGCGTTTTCCCTGTCTTAGGACAGCACTCAGGTTGAATTAAGATGCAGTCTTCTTATTCAGGGCTACTTAATTCTGGTACAGCTGTGCATCAGCAGAACTGTATTTTTTCTGCTTCTGGAGCTGTACTGGATGTAGCCTATCACTACCCGTTCTCCAGGCAGGTAGGTTGATGCAAAATATAGTCTACTTTGGGAGCACAAAACCACGAGCTGGTTTGAAAATGGTATTTTTTACTTTAGATTGCTCTAAACCCTCACACATACAGCTTACATCAAATGTACCTCATGTAAGTTCAGAATTAAATGCTCAATGTCTAAACAGTTAAGGGTAAAAAAAAAAAAAAATTATTTACATTTTGACTTTTTGATAAGTTTTGTGAGAGCTCACCTGGACCACCGTGTCCAGTTCTGGGGTCCCGAGTGTCAGAGAGACACGGAGCTCCTGGAGCGAGATGGTTAAGGGACTGGAGCATCTCTCTTATGAGGACAGGCTGAGGGAGCTGGGCCTGTTCAGCCTCGAGAAGAGACAGCTAGAGGGGACCTCATCAATGGCTACCAGTATCTGAAGGGAGGGTACCAAGAGGATGGATCCAGGCTCTTCTTGGCGACGCCGAGCAATAGGACAAGGGGTAACAAGCAGAAACTGATGCACGGGAAGTTCAACCTAATTATGAGGAAGAACTTCCTTACTGTGTGAGTGGCTAAGCACCGGAGCAGGCTGCCCAGGGAGGTTGTGGGGTCTCCATTACTGGATATGATCAAAAGTTGTTTGGACACATTCCTGAGTAATGTGCTCCAGAGGACCCTGCTTGAGCCAGGAGATGGCTCTAGACAACCTCCAGCGGTCCCTTCAAACCTCACCCATTCTGCGATTCGGCGATTCCATGACTGAGAACCAAAACTATGCCACCTCTGAAGGCATTAATCCACCCTCCTGCTCAAAGCAGGGATAACTTCCAAGATATATCTTATTTGCCATGGCCCCATATAATCAAAATTTAAATATCTTTAAGACGATGCTTTCACAACTTGCCAAGGGTAACTTATGCCTCTGACTAACACCCATCAGAGCACAAAATATATATTTTGTTTTTGTCTAAATGGATTTTGCTTGTACAACTGCTTTGAGTTTATAACTATTCTTTAGATAATGCATTCCAATATGTTATGGATCTCTTCCCTGCCTTGAGAAAAGAAAGCCTGTTCAGTTTACTTCTCAGGACCTTCACATCATTGATGTTTTCTAGCCAGCCTGCACAGGGAACAGGGTGTTGCCTAGGGAGAGTCTGTCTCAGGTACAGGACTTTGTCATTTTTGAACTCCATGAAGTTCACATAGCTCCATTCTTCCTTCTTGTCACAGTCTGTCTTGAAGACACTCCTGTCCTCCAGGATCATTTTCGTTGATCTGAAACCTTTTACACAGTTTCTGAGGGTGTGTTCTGTCCTCTTCACCATGTCACAAGTGAAGACATTAGGCAGCATCAGTCCTAGTACTGAGCCTGAAGACCATCACCCAGACAGCCAGTATAATCTGAATTATTAGTAAATACATTTTGATCCTGATGGCTGAGCCAGTTTTCCATCCCCTTCCCATTTCAGGTAGAAGGACACAGTGTCAAAAGCCTAGCTAAATTCAACATACGCAGTTACTGCCTTCCTCTCCCCACCCACAGATTGAGTCAGAGAAGAAAACCAGGTTGGTCAAGTACTGTTTGTCCATGCTAATAAATGCTGACTGTTCCTAGTTCTTCCTTGTCCTTCAGGTGCCTGAACACAGCTGTCACGAGGGCTTCCTCCACAGTCTTTCCAGGACTAAGACTTTATGGCCTGACATTCTCTGGTTTTGCCTTTCTGCCCTAAAATTGGATGTAGTGTTTGTCTCATCCCTACTTAAAGCCACCACTTCTCTGTAAAGATGGAGAATTTTTACTATGGAGAGAGAACGTCTTTACAAAGACATGGGGAGGCTGCCCTAGCACTGGTGGATGCATCTCATCCAGCCCTATGGATATGTCCAATTTACAGAGGAGTCCCAAACTCGGTCATCCTCTACTGCAGACTGTCGTTCTCCCTCTTGAACTCTGCCGCAAGAGATGTGGAGGGCATAAAAGCAGATGTACCACCCACCCCCAGATGCAGAGGAACCCTCAGGTTTTGCCATGTGACACATCATTTTAGTGACTCCACTTTCTTTAGCAGGCCCAAGTTTTCCTCAGCCTCCTGATGTAACCAGAGAAGCTCATACCATTTCCAGTTTCAGCTGCAGTCAAGGCAAGGCCACCGCCCGAACTGCATTGCTGCAGGTGCACGTGATGAGTCTGTCATCCTCCTAGGGGCCTTGTCCACACTTCTACCACCCAGACACCTCTGCTCGCAGCTGAACTCAATTAGGAACAGTGTGTCTGAATTATTTTTAAAAAGCTAATCACTCATAACCTCAAAAAGGAAATAAATAAATAAATAAATAAATAAGTACATACATACACACATAAAAGAAGATTTTTTAAAGTAACTCAGGCCTTTTCAGTCAGGTTTCTGTAGCTTCCAGGTGCCAGCCTAAAATTTGGTCAACATAATTTGCACTGTCTCACTCATAGTAATTGTTTATTTGCACTTTTAAAGGTAAGGTTAATCAATGAAAAAAAAAAGAATTTCGTTTATTTTCAAGCAGTTCTAAGACATGGACTAGAAAGATCAGGTGGCAAAACCAGCACAGAACCTAAGCAGAAGTTCTGTCCTTGTAGGGGTTATGCCTTCCTGCTTAAAATGAATTCAAGCCTCTATAAAGTTCTAAGAGTTTAAAACACACAAAGAAAAACTCTGGTGAGTAGCTGAAGAAAAATTAAAGAGAAAGTCCCGGTATGCATCAAAATACATCTGCTAACAGTTTGTTAGTTAAAGTTCTCCCCTTTTTTCTTTACTGTTTTGCTTTCAGTGAATTTTTATGTTATCAGTTACGACTGAGGGTGTCTAAAATTTACAAGAATCATATAAATTCAGTTGCTAGATTACTGTGCTGTGGAACACAGACTATCTTCCATCAGGCAAAAATTACTCAGATGACTTGAGTCGACCTTACTCCCGCTATGACTAACATTTGACATGCAGAAAAGGTTAAAATAGCGAAGACTAGTGATTCAGGTTGTAAGAGTGAGCACTTGGACTACAGGACTCAGAGTATCTCTTGTCCATGATGTGCTTACATTATTCAGAGTTTCAAGCTGTCCTCTGAAAAGGACAATACCTTTAATGTCTGCTCTGATTATATCCTTCAAAGGACTTGTCTTTCATCATGTGGAAAGTGCGGCAGCACTACTTGGTAGTACTCAGTTAACTCATAAGAGCTGTCTTCTCATCCAGAAACGCCGAAAATGAGAAGGCAGCTTTTTCCGTCACGTTCCCCCTGGATCAGAAGGCAAAGGTCCAGAAGAAAGAGCAATAAATGGACGCACCAAGTTCTCACACGTGCAAGGAAGCTGAATTATATTTACACAGAGACATTATTTATGAGTTTTACTTCTTTGAAAAGTAAACCTTAAAAACTTCAAGGTTTATATACAAAAATAAAATTATTTCAAGCGGATTATATGTAAAATTACAATTGTAAACAAAATCAAAACATTTTGTCTTGTACTACTGTAACAAAACACTGGTCTTCAGCAGGACAGAAGGGTGTACTGTAGGACAATTTCTACACTAACTGCATCTAAGTTTCAGCCATTAGTAAGAATTTCTTAGTATCTGATTATTTGTTTGGATTAGCACTAGAGCAGGATTGGTTTCTTGAGAATGTTTGAAGTGGCACGATGTGACTCCCAGAGATTTCACTATGTTTTCCTGTGGATTTGGTAACGAGGCATAGGGAGAAATTCTCTCACCTGTCCTTGAAGTGTGGTCCCTTTTGTCTCACCCTTCTGACCCATCCTTTCCACGTTTTGTGCATCTCTCAATGGTTTCTCACCCTTTTTTATAATTACAATCAGTCTCAGGCTTTGTGCCCTTCATCTCCATGTAGTCCTCTTGCCCCAACAGCCCTTTTTAAATTCCTTCAAGTTACTCCATTGAGTATATTGTACCATAACTTGCCTGCTCCTTTTACTCATCCAGCGAGCTTCCAGGTCACATCTCTGATTCATCATTTTTTTTCTCCTTGGCTTCCTGCCTTACACAAATATCATCCTCTCCTTCAAATGGCTAATCCCATACTCTGCCGGGTCCATGCCTGTTGTCCCACTGGCAAAAGAATCTTATCTAATTAATTAGATAAAACCCCAAGTCTGTGCTTAGATAGCCCTTCTATCTGCTCACAACCTAAAATTTCCAGCTTCACTTTGAAAACTGGCATGCATCTTCTACGCTAAAATATCGAAAATACAATGTTTGTGGTCAGGTTTAGTCATTACAATAAAGAGTACATGGAGGAACATACTGGACTCTGCATATTTATTTATCTCCTTGTATTAATGTTGCTCATCCTAAAAAGAATTTACAGATGTGCTAAATTTTAGCATTCCAAACAGATTCAGCAGATTAGCCAGATAAGGTCAATAGTCAATATTGCCGAGTCCAGATGTTCAGCTGTGCAATATTTAAATAGAACATCTCAAAAATGCTTTAATTTGTTAAGCTTAAAAGAATTTGCAGTCTGACATACAAGTTTACAAGAAATTAATGCATCATGAACAGGTAAGTATGTTTATGTGTACATAATTTTATTTATTTATTTATTTATTTATTTATTTAGAGTATGCAGTGCTTCTGCACCTTTTCAGGTGTTTGTGTCAGTCCTGCAGCCTGAATTTTACTAACATTTACTCTTGGCGTAGTCTGTAGAAGCAAACCTCATGGCCTGGAGATTGCTAGAAGGAAAGCAGGATTTTTTTTGGTGGGTAACTTCAGCTCATACTTTTGGTACCCAGATCTGCATGGTCCTAATTCCGATGATACAGCCAAGCAGTGATGGATTATTCCACTACTTCTGTTGGGTGGGGCATTTTTTTGGCTTGGGTGGTTTTTTGTTTTTCTTTTTAGTGAGCGTCTTCAGCCATTGATGGGCCTGTTTTTGCATAAAGTCTTGACTCACGACTCACCTGTCTCATGCACCTAGTTCCGGTTGGCAAGATCCCCTGCCTTTTTTCAGTTTTCAAGTACTTTTGCAAATCTGTCTGCCAGACCTCAAGGATGTAAAATATATAGCATAAAAAGGCTATTTTTAGTGCATCAAGTCCCACTGAAATTAATCACAGGCATTAATGCACAGGCCGGACAGGAATGGACTGTCAAATTGTGTTAAATATATTTTAGAAGTGAATCTGATTATATTGTCATGTGGGAGGGGATCAAAATGCTGGTAAAATTGTTCAACTGAGGCAGAGTTTTGACTCATTAAATCTTGCAGAAGGCGCTTGGCTTTCTCCTTGGATTGTTCTGTTTACACAGAGCTACATATCTGAACGTGGAACAAGTGGTGGCACAGTACACTGGGAACAGAAGGCTTCCCCAGAGGGGCAGTGAACGCATTGCTCTTTCAGTTATGGTCAGTGTCAAAAGGTGAAGGACCTTTCAAGAGCCCCCCTTCTCTTCGTTTCTCTCCCTCTTCCCCCTTATCTCTAGGCCACAAATATCAAACAACGACTCCCTTTCCAGAGCCATGATATGCAACGTTTCTTATTACGTTTAATGAGTACAGGAAATATGATTTATAGCTCCATATATCAGCAAATAATATTTATTCATACTATTGCAAATAGCAGTCTGCTATTAACAGATTAAATGGCTTTTTAAAACTCAGAACTTGAATTGAAATTAAGAATTAGATAAGAAATACAGTAAGTTGAATTTCTTAAAAGTTATCAAGTACTAAATTCTGTTCGTACAATCTGAATAAAAAGTAATCTTTTAGTCTAAGGAAAAAAAGGGGTTTTTTAAATTTAATTTTCAATTAAAAATAACAGTATTCATGGCATTTCTTATAATGAAACAGATGTGACAAAATAACAGAATCTATGTAACACTAGATAAATAAGATGTAAAAATAAAAGGAAAAATTTTGATATTTAAGATATTACAAAGTCAATTTCCAAGTCTGAAACTGTCTCGCCCGAATTGATAGAAACAGGATTTTTTGGTCTGTAAATAAAATAAATTTTGGAATATAAAATCCCAGGAACTGGAAAACTTGTGTTGCAAATTTATGTTTTGTTCATTTTAATAGGAAAGGTTTCCATTGTTTATGCATTCAGTGTATAAGAGAGAGGGAAATTTTGTCCGGCACTTGAAAATATTCCCATGCTTCGCTCACCCAGACCAAGGAACAGGCGTTGCTTTTGATTGAGCAGCAAAGTTTCACTTTGACTTCGAGGCTTTGGATTTTACCTATCCCTTATGCATAGAACAACTTTATCTGTGAATATTGCAAAGAATTTCTTTCCAGTCTCCAGAGTTCATGAAAGAAACCACAAAAGAAACCTTTATTAAGAGCCAGAGGCTGCGATGGTGAGATAAGGCTGAGGAACATGGCCCTCCTGGGCATGTAGCACTCCACAGCACCTCCGGCTCCCGGCTTCTGCGTGAGGCGCAGATGCCACGCTGGGCTTGCTGTCCACCTGCGCCTGTGCACGGAAATAAATCTGTTCTCAAAGAAACACCCCTGAAGCGTAGAAAAGTGTGCGCGTTTTAATAACAAACAGTAATAAAACGTGCAAAATAAGAACAAGGGCCTTCATGCTAATCATTAATATAAACACTTTATCTGATTAAAACTTAATTTTTTATCAAAAAAAATGTTGTTTTATGCTGCTTGTATATAGATGTTTGAGTTAATTTTATAATATTAATAAAACTAGAAATAATCTTGACAATGTAATTCCCAGGTTATAAATACCATCGTGTTCACATATGTGGAATTGCTTCTTCACCAGACCGCCATAAGTGTGAAATTTCCTTTACAAAATTCACCCAGATGTTTGGAAATATTTTTCATAAATTAGATATAACACCAATATTTTATACTGAGAAAAAAGAAAGACATTATTGAGAAGACGCGATTTTTTTTTGTCTTCTGAAAATTCCATTCAAGTGTTCATTTTGTATGAGAGAACTTTTGTGTCAAAATTATGTTAAAAAATGTGTGTATGTAAAACTATGACTCTTTTTTCTTGATTCAACTATCCACATGAGAGTTTCCTACATGTCATTTTTGTGGGAATACTCCAGGAAGAAGGTTAGGCTAAATAGAGCTTACAAACCCTCCCCCAAGCGTTACAAAATTTTTAACACCATAAATCATTATGTTGGACTGAGGACTCTGGCAATGAACCCCAATGAATCAGGGATGAACATGGACTGTCGAATTTGTTTACACAGAAGAAAAGGGACTGAAAACGAGTAGGGAGGAGAGAGTAAGTTATGGTTTCCATTCTTTAGTCCTGAGACAGGATCTGTTGGTCATGTGGTGTCTGCACATGAGAGGCTAAAAATAACAGGATAACTGCACTAGTATATCCAGGTATCATTTAATCTCTTGTCTCTGGCATAATACAGTAAAAAACACAAGCTATGAAAAACAAAACAAAGAGTGCAAATAGCATCATTGGTTGGAAAAATCAGCAGAGCTCCGACGTACGCTGATTTTTTGCCATACAAACCATTTACAGACTTGAAGCAGAGCTTTTGCCATTTCTTTACTTCAGTTGGGTGGGTGTTGTCTTGAGTTTCAGCTTCCTGTGGAACATAGACTTCAGTCAGGCTCCACACTTCATATCTGCCTCTTCCCAGTGTCCCACAGGATAAGCTCTCCTCCAGCTTCTGACCCTCACCTACCTCTCAGTCAGAACTTCAGGTTCCTCATTTTGCCTGAAACCACACCAAAATCAGAGTGTTTCCCCCAAAGCAAAGCCCACCTCCTGCAGCTAGAGCAGAAACAGGTGAAAGAAATAATGTTGTCGGTGGGTCTGTTTGTTCCCAATTATTAAAGTGTATTGCATCTCTGCTGAACTGGCAAATGTGTTTCCAGAAGCCACAGATTTTCATGGACGATGCATTTCTTTCCCTGAATTTTTGCTCCCTCCTTACGTGATTATAGTCATTCACCTGATTGACAGTCAGCTGTGCATCAGCTTGTAAATATTCAATATTAAAAAACCAACCAAACAAAAAAAAAGCCCAGAAAACAGCAGGCATCTGCTTCAGAGAAACCTGAGACTGAAACCCCTTCTGTTTAACTGTGAATTAATTTGGGAGGGAAGAGAAAGAGACAATATAGCCAGGACATTTGATGAACAGCGTGAGCTCTGTGGTGGCTGTGTTAGATTTAGAAAGAAGACTTGGCCCACGAGTCCTCAAGGAATATGCTACCCTAAGAACTTTTCCTTCTTCTAGCCCACAAATATTTAGATACTGACCTGAGCTGTTCATAGCAGGAGACACTGAGTAGAGCAGGCTCATTGCATGCAATTTCTGCCGAGTGCTTTTAGCCACTGACAACATCTTTCCACCACAGACACCGGGTGTTTTATTGAAACTGGTTTCAATGCACTGGGTTCTTTACTGAGACTGGTAAATTCTCACAAAATGTATCAAACCGATGATAATTTTTCAACAAATTTTATGCAAAATAGTTTAATCCACCTTTAAAAAAATATATGTTAAAAAGGGGTTGGAAAATGGCAAGATTTGACCCCATGGGGGCCATCCAGGAGTCAAAATTTACAATATATTCAATGTATAATTTTGAATTACAGGAAGAAAACATTTTTCTTTCTCTTCAATGCTTCTGGGATGCCATGACCTACCGTATAAATATGGGGAAAAACAGAAAATAATATTTCATGTGACTGTTCTGCATAAAATGCATAACAAAACACTTTTAGAGTAAAGCTTGTATTTACATTATTAGTTTTGTGCTGCAGTTCTTAAAAGTGCTTTTTGTAATCAATATTTGAAAATTAAATTATTTTATTTTAAAATATCTACTGTCAGGCTTTTAATATATCCTTACACACCATGGTCATATTTACCTGCCCATAGCATGTTTTTTTGTTTACACTGTACAGAATGAAGTCATCAAATATCAATTTTCAAAGCCTTTGTTCTGGAAATATGCATCACATGTGCTACTGCAATACAGTGATTTAAGTCTATTTATGTCCTTTAGCTGAGTAGTACAAATATAACCCTGTTTCTTATTTACAAAATGCAAAAAAAAAAGAATTCATGCTGGCAGATTTCAAAATTCATTTTCCTCTACATTTTATTTAGCATTCCCTAGTTCTTTGTCAAACCATCTTCTTCCTCTAGAAGGTTAATTTGCCGTTATTCAGAAGTAAATAGCTTGTTCATTTTATTTAATAATTATTATTTAATAGGAAAAATTTTCATCTGGTAACTAAATAATGTATTTTACATTGTTATTCTTGAGTAGTCAATACATTTATTTCTGCAAGAAAAAAATATTGACTATATCAGATTTTCCCAAAGAGTCCAGAAAGTGAGATGAGAATAGAAGGCTCTTTATCACAAATTCAGAGATTTTGGAAATCTTAGATGTATAATTAGGAAACATATATCGTGGTGATACTGTAATAATCACTTGTCAATTCACCTTTCATGTCACTTTGAATCAGAAAGCCATTCTGAGATTTCAACTAGCATGTTGGAAAAATTCTGATGTTTTACCTGATATTTGTTACTGCTGCTTTTAAATCGATGTACAGGGCAACCTTTACTCAAAATGGAACTGGTCATAGTATTACTGACAGAACAAAAAAGTGCTCGAGCCATTTAAAATTTTTGGAGTTAGATTTTTTTTTTTTTATTTTTGAATAATTTTTCGAATTTGTAGTACACAGGTAGGGATTATCGATGAACCGACGAACACCTCCCTCCTAAATTATATGCATGGTCAGGTTTCACTGAAAGCAAAATGGCAAAATGAGCTCAGAAGCTTGCAGCAGCTATCCCATAGCTTTATTAAAATAAGAATTCATAAGCTGATCCAAATTAAGTAAAAAAAATAAAAATAAATCTGTCATAGAAGCAAGAACCAGCTTTTTTCCAACAAGAAAAAAAAATCCATGTTCAAAGATACTCATTTTTTACTTTCAAAATCATTTTATTAAAAAAAACAAAACACATACACCAATGTCTTTGATTTCTCTTGGAAGAACGCTTTTTAATCTCTGAAAAATTATTTTCGTCTCCATGAAAAAGGGAAAAGAAAAAAATCACAAAAAGAACCTACCTCAGAGTGAGTTGCAAAATATTTTTTTTCTTTTGAGGAGAGAGTAATTTGGGAGTAATGGCATCCTTACCGCTTTCCCCAGAACCGCTATTATATTTATTTATTTATTGTGCAGCTAAAGAAAACTCGCGGTGGGTATGTTGGATCACCCTCTGTGATGTGGCAGTAGGCATAAAATCAGTGGCTTTCTGCAGCTCCCCTGCTTGACATTCAACAGAGAGGGAGAGACTCTGAGTGTCAGAAACCTGGCTCTGAAGCACCACTGTCAACTTCCTGCCCTCCGACAAATGATCCAGAGCTGCTCCACATCAGGCTAGAAATGTGTTAGGCACTAAAAACCACTGCTTGCATGACATCATTCCATAACAGATTACACTGTAATGTTAGGAATGTAATCATTAGCATTTAAACATGCATAAAATTTAATTAACCTACTTACCAGTTTGCTTAGAACTTTTGAAGGGCTACCTAGAGTCCTCTCTAAGCATTTTATTGCAGAGTTTTGGAAAGCTCACAAAAGAGAGAAGTTCACTGGGATTTTTCTCCCTAAAGCTGATGAGCCATGACAGATGAGCAGATGACCCGAGTTAATTATTATTGAATTCGTTATTACTGCTTTGTTGTCACCCAGCTCAGCCAGGGTAAAATGATGACAGTAGGTATCTCATTAAAACAGCTGTTTCAATTATGTAGCGGCAAATATTTAAAAAGCGGGCCTTCCAAGTTTAAAGCTGTTAGCAAAGTTTGTTTGTGCTGGTTGTGCCAAGATTCTTTGACCGAAAAAGGAGGGGAGAAATATAGCGTTCGTCTTAATTGGTTGGGGTAGGACGAGAGGGCTGCTAAGCAGGAGAACATAAAAGGTTGAATATGAGCTCCAAACAAATTTCCAGAGTTTGTGGGTGAATTTGTTTTTTCTCATTTTTGGTTAAATTCAATTTTGTTTACTGTACATCAATTACATTTAGACAGTATGACAAAAGAGGAGTGTTTGTATTGATCTCTTTCCAGCTGGAGGAAGTGATATGACTGTAAGGTTCGTTCGGGCTATTTTTGTTGTTGTTTTGTTTTTAGCTGCTTATTGCTTACTAATTGACATGCGTATTTATTCATTTTTAGCAGTAGGAGGTTATTCCCTCCTTCATAGTCAAAACCAGGTCCTATCTCAGATGCTGTTTCATAGTCTCTCAATAGATATTTTGATCTCTAACAGGAACAAAATGTTGATTTGATTTCACTCTTTCCCTAATGTGGTTTGCATCGTCGTGTTCAGCCCCTTAGAATCCATGCATTTCCCTTCAATGAATGCATTGATGTCCCTGTGTACTTAGGTTTTACACCCTCCTACTTTCATTTTAGCTATCTTTCTACAAAGTTCTCTATGATGACTTGACTTGAACCTGTCTCAGAAGAACATCCTAAGGCCATCAGATAATTTCTGGCTAAGACGTGTTCTGTAATGGTATAATTCCTCTGACAATTCTATTGCCAACGATAACCTGAAAGTCATCATCATTGAGGTGAATGGCTCAACGTCTACTGAGAATGAGTCTGTGCTTGGGATAAGGTCTCTATCAAAGGTGGTAGGGAGTATAAACAATAATAAACAATTTCTGTAGCTGCAGTAATCAGTAGCATACCCTCAGTGGCCTGTTCAACCCCAAGTCACCTAATTAGAGAGGGCTGGGTGATACAACCGTGCGGATTTGAGAAAGGAAAACACTTCTGCATCATTATGCTTCCTTCTGACTGCAGTTACTAATGTCAGGATTTCCTCAACCCGCCTTACTTCCCAACATGTATTCTATCTGGGTAAAAAAAAAAAGAGAATTTTTGGCCACTTTATTGATTTATGGACACTCAATACCCTGGTTTTAGCAGCTGTTGAGTTACTGGCAGCGAGTTCTAGACCAGTGGTCACTGTGAATATGCAGATTATCTCAACAGCTTGAGCATGGTACGTCCAGCATGACCAGAAATTGTTCCTAGGGTCGGGAGATCCATTCATGGTAAATTCTGTGCATCCAGATAGTGTTGGACTTCCAAAAAATGGGCCACATGTCCATTTAAAATGTTCCATGCAGAAATATGGGAGCCCAGTGACAGTTTCTCTGATGTTAGAACAGAAGGAGCTTTAAGAATTTTCCTACTCATAGAAACATATAAGGAACACCTTTAAGAATTTTCCTACTCATAGAAACATATAAGGAACACCTTTTAAACTTATTATGGGTGGATTTTACTGTCAGCCCAAAGGAATTCAGAGAATGGTGTTAAAAGGGAAGTAATGTACTTAATCAGAAGCTATAAAGGGCTGTATATAATAATCTTAATCCTGAAAGCATAACAGTCACTGCTGTTTCTCTTAAAAATGTGATTATTATTAAAAATAAGTATTTTTCCGAGACAACACAGAAGCATATTTATCATTACCATTATTTTTCTTTATTTTTAAAGTAAAAAATGCCTGTATAACTTCATTTTGGCATGTGCTTGATTGCTAATTGTTTTCATTTCAGAGAATCTAATGTAATTGCTGCTGAGTGTCTCTTCTTTCCCACTAGTCCTGTTTTGTCTTCTTATGAGGAAAAAAGCATTCTCGATCAAGATTTTTTTTTAAAACCATATATACATTTTGTCACTGCTGTGAAGAGTTCCTGCCAGGTGTCCAAGCATCTAAGTTAATTATAGCTAGAGGATAAAGCTCTGCGTTCATAAAAGTTATAGCTGAAACTTGGAAGTGGGGGGGAAGGGTTGTCTTACAGGTATCATTATGTTGAAGCAGCTTTTGAGATAAAAAAAAGAACATCTGAAGTCTTCATTGGGAATTATAAATTTCCAAGCCTCATGATTCCAATTGCAGCCTTTGGACACAAGTAAATATTCCAAAATGGAGCTCAGCCACTTTCCTCTGTTTTCTGCACTTTTCCTCTGGTTTTTTTTTGTTTTTTTTTTTTT
>WAAG01023263.1:0-10142 GCA_013390105.1 Tichodroma muraria
AATGCCTGACCACTCTTTCAGTGGTAATTCTTCCTGAAGAAGTTTGAGTTCTCCTGTAAGTAAAGTCAGCATGATCTGCATTCTGTTTAAAATATACAAACCATCAAAATAAAGACTTTTTCTATTCTGAGGGAAAACAGCTGTGTATTTTCAGTTCAGGACAGGTTTAACCTCTGAGAATATCAGGGTACTCACATCATAGTTCTGAGCCAGATACATCCCAACCACGTTGCCAAGAGTAAAACCAAGCTAAAAAGGAAGAAAGGGAGAAGAGTTAACATCCTTCCATCAAAAGCATATTGGCTAAAATAAAGCAAAAGGAATAGTGCACAAGTTATTTAAAGAGTTTCAAGTCCGCTCCTATTTAATTTCTCATCTTTCACCCAGAGAGGTGCAATTTTACTGATCTTCCTCACCAGAAACACCTTGCCATCATTACCAAAATACTACACAGTTTTGTTAGTCCATACACATCCCCAAGACTATTTGGATCAAGCTGTGTTCATCCTTGTAGGGTTCTCTACACATTCACAGAGGCACTAACTCCTAGAAAAATGGGGGAGGCAGCAGCAGGCATCATCCACGTATCACAGAGCTTTTGGTCCATGCTGGAAAAGCCTCAAGCAACCCCGCACTAGAACAATGCTCAGTGTTGGAAAGATCTTAGTATAAAGTAAAAAAAACCCCACAACTTCACAACATGAACTTAAACTGATGCAAACTTTCTTCTCTTCTGCAGCAACAGCATCTTCCAGACAAACCCTTCTGACCCCAAGAGATTAGTTTTCAGCCAAATCCACTGTGATCTAGGGGGTCTTCCAAGGCAGTACAGTTGGTTGGAAGCTGGGCACAACCTCTTCTGACAACTGTGCAAACTTCTAGTTGATGAAGGGTGTCCATAAAAATGCACACTGGCAGCAGAGCAACAGCAAAACACAAGCACAGTTTCTGGCCCAGACCCTGTTTGCCAGCTCAGGGAAATCTTCAAACATAAGAACACTTCTGGAGTGAAAGAAATTCCTCTCTTCAAAGACAGGTGATGAGATTTTCATTCAGCAATTCCTCAGTATCCTACATTTTATTTGTGTTGTTACACTTCAAAATAAGTCTGCCCAATACCGTGAAAGCTTATTTAACTGTTTTGAAAGGGGACACTACTAATACTGTGCTTTCATTCATTTTTAGTAGAAAAATCACTCTTTGTAACAGCTGAGGCTGCTTCTATTTAAGAAAAGTGTTATTGCTTACAGTCACTGCTGTCAAAATAAGACTATCTTAAGAAAAACAAAACCACTGTCCACAAAACAAGTCTGTCATCACTTACTGACCAGACATATTTTCCAGGCCCAAAGCAACACAGAGCACAGCTCATGTTTTCTGTGATTCAGACTCCATAAGCATCACTGGTGAAAATCTATCTATAGAAAACTAAAAATTGGCTGAGAGCTGTCAAATGAACTCTGACTGCAAGTTACTTCAGTATTTTCTTAAACACATTTTTGGTCTTATTCCTTATTTATAATTACTTTTTTAAGCTTAGTTTAAACAATTTAAGAAGAATTACTCTTGTGTGTATTATCCTGGTTATCATATGCTCTTGTAAGTTTCAATTACCAGCTAAGTAGGTACTCTGGGAGATACTAACAAATAATGCACTGATGAAAACCAGACCTGTGATTCCTCTTAATTCAGAGCATCACTCTAGTAGAGGAGAATTTCCTGTATCTTTAGCAGTGTCTGGGAAGCAAACCTGGAAACACAAACCAGATCCTTGTTTATTAGCAGTGTTCTAGGCTTTTACCCTAGAACCTTTCCAATATCTGTCATATTCTATTGTGAGATAACCCTTTCTCAGTAGAGACAGTATTGAGATCAGTACTCCCTTTAAGTGTAGCCCTTTACTGCAAAGTTCAGCACTACATCCACCCAGTTGCATTTATTTTCAGAGATGACAATTCGAGCAGTGGGGGGGAAAAAACAAAATCACTACTTAAGACTTCAATTTTATGGAAGCAAAACACATAGCCAATGAAAATGTGCATGTTGACTAAAAACAACAGGGCTGATGAGAGTTCACGGTCTTCCAACTTCCACCCAGCATTTCAAGATGCATTGTAAACAAATTGCTTATTCAATGCTTAACGCTGGATTGCAAAAACACAAGGTTTGTGAGATTATTCCTTTATCTCTGTGCTACAGCCCTAACCAGGCAGAGCAAGAGTCAAACATCCAATCTACATCCAAGCAGGGAAGAAACCCAGAATTAGTATATCTTTTGTCTAACTGTCACGCACTAATGAGAAGTCATAATTATAAAGTATTTTACAACAACAACAACAAAAACATTAGCAGAAAGCAGTGGAGCTGATAAACACAGAAACTTTGAAAGAGGCTAACCATATTTTTAGCCTTTCTGAAGGTTTTCATTGGAATGGAGAGGGGATTATAAACAGCTATAGAAATGACTGAGGCTTTCATAGTTGTTATTATGAAACTGGGATGAGAAATAGGCCGCATTTATTTATTCTATAAAAACAGGCAAGACTCTCCTAACTTACAATGGGCCATAATTTCTTGCTCTGTATCAACCCCAGCTATGAAACTCATTAGCCAGCTGAATCATCTTGCCCCAACGAAAGATGAAGTCTAATATTCAGTCTAATCATTCTGCTGTTCTTCGGGGCAAGTAATGAAACACGATCTCTAGCTTTAATTTTCATATAGAAAAATCCACATCTCCAGCGCTACACTTTTAAGAGTGTACAAAATGGCAAGGGCTGACGCCACTGCTCTCACTAAAGGCGAGAGGTATTTATGCTTACACAAAGAAACTTGAGCAGCAGGGGGAGGCATCACCGTGAGCAAGCAGAATCTCCAAGGCGAATTAAGAGCACGACTTGGGAGGAAAAACAAGCCGCGGAACTCCATTTTCAGAGCAGCTTTAAGGCACCGTTCCGCAAGAACAAGGGGGACGGGTGGGAAAGAGCGGGAGAAGGGAAGCCGCCCGAGGGGGAAGCCGCCCAAGGGTGGGGCGCTGCTGGGGAGCCAACACCGGGCGCAGCCGCCCCGCTGACAGGGGCCGCGGGGAGGCCGCACACCGCGCCCCTCCTTCCTTCCTCCCTCGGCCGGGGAGCCCGGAGCCTTACCAAGAACTGCAGCATGGTGCCCGCTGCCCGCGCTGCCGCCCCGNACTTCTGTTTGTTTTTTTTTTCCTAGGTTGCATGAGTCGTTGCTCTTTGTGAATCACTTTGGGTTCAGCTTCTTTTAATGGCTACACTTAGTTCATTGGGTTTTGGGCAGAAGTATCAGTTAGGAAGGTTTCTCCTGCTGCAAGTCAGTAGGAGATCACAGGCTTTATTGCAGTTTATTTCAAAACTCTTCTTTCACACATACACACACACGCACACAAACACATGCAAATTTTCAGACAAAAAAAAGAAAACAACAACCAAAAACCTGCGAAAAAATACAACGGACCAAAAAAAAACCCATGTATATTTTTTAGCTATTGGGAAACTCTATCCCGAAACTCACGTCTCAGTTCCCGGAAAGCTCAAATGCTCCGTCTAATAGAAAACGTGTAGCATCTGCCTTTCTAGGAAGGTGAAGTAAAGAAGTAACCCCTACCCACATCAGGAAAAAAAAGCACAGAAAGATACTTAGTAATACCTTTTTTTGTTCTGGTGATACCCTGATAAGGATCCAGACTTGAGACCACTTTCTCCTGAATTTCAGGGTGTCCCGAAGCTGCTGCGTTGTTCCTCCCTCCCTGAGCGAGAGGGGACACCTAGAAATTACACAAGGATGTGAATGGATGTGGCACAAGAGCCAGGACTGGGCTTCCTTGTCCTCTGGAATGACTGACTTCCAGGGGTCTCACAGATGAGCTCCATTCTGGAAAGAAGAACAAATGAGCTGCTAATAACTGTTTTCCTAATGCTGAAGCCTACTCCATGTGTGCAGGATCAGAGCACTGAGATAATATTAGACTCCAGCCTTAGCACATGTCAGAAACCAGCTGGGGCAAAAAAGGCTTTTAGTAGTTATAATGCCTCCACAGTATCATCACAGGGAGATAGGGTTCATTAAAAAGGTTGTTATTACGCTTAGGCTATAATGAATGCAACATGTGTCAGACAGTCTTGGCTCAACTTAACTATACAGTTATTTTCCTACATGCCATGAATTTCCTCTGTGATATTTAGCGGACTGCCAATTTTATTTTTTTTTTTTCCCCTTAAAGTAAAGCTGTTCCATTTGCATCTGCCAATGCTCAATCATTTTGGGTCAGAGACTGTAGAGGGAGGGTGATGTGGATGGCATACGTTAGTGGAAGGAAGAGCTCAGTCTGGTAGTTATAAATGCAACAATTATGCTTTTATAAGTGAGGGTGTGGGGAGGAGAAGCTAAAAAAAAAAAACCCCAAAAAAACCCAAACCTATTTTTTTTGTTGCTAGGGAAGACTTTCTCAATGTTGTCTGCTGCACTCTGCTGTTCTGCAAGTACATTCAAGCCCCAGAGGCATGCAGAAAGCTTGTTTGTCAGGAAGTACTGGCTACTCAACATTATTCTCAATTGCTAAATCATATTTGAAGATGCATTCATGTTGACTTAATATTTTTTTTTATAGTGCATGTGCAGTATATATGTACTCTAATCTTTGGAAAGTGAGAATACCTTTTTTTAAAGGATAATATTTGATTTACCCTGCTTTTACAGTAAGTTTGCTGGGTTATGAACATCCTAGGACAAGGATGTTTTATATGTTAGGCCCAGTAGAAAAAGAAGGGTGTTCTGTCATGATATTGTGAGAATTGCTAGCAAAGAGTTTGTATTCTGATACCCACATGAGTTTATTTGCCTGGACAAAATTTGCCCCAGTGTGAGAGAAGTGGCTGACATTGCTGCAGCACCATTGTCTATAATATTAAAATTTATAATTAAAAGTTATGGAGATCAGAGAATATCTTTAATGACTAGAAGAGGGCAAATGTCAGACACATCTACAAGAAGGGCGCAAAAGAAGGCCCAGGCAACTAAAGACAGTTTAGTGTTGCTTCAACCCCTGGGACAGTGACGGATCAGCTCCTCTTAGAAACTATTACAACCAAGTGAAGCTGGTGATTTTTCTGTACAGGCAGTAAATATGTTATTGTCAGATCTGAAAGCAGCACCAATAAAATATTTGATGTCAAAACTTGTGATAATTGTGTTGGAAATATTTGACAGTTTATTTGAATAAAGCAGTAAAATTGATTTAGCCATCATGAGGATGTAAGCAAAGCAAGGGTAGTAAGGAAGAATAGAATTTTGGCATTCTAACTGGTATCCTAAGGAGAAATGATTCACTTGCGACAGAAGCCTTTCTTAGAGCTGAAAATTATTTAAGTCACAGGGTATAAAAAGTGATTTTGAAAAGTATTCTTTTCTTACTTTCACAATAACTCATTACAACTTTGACTGCAAGTCCTCATAATATGCAAATTTAAATGTCCTTTTAATACCACTCTCTTTTCCAATGTGTAGATGGAAAGGGAAGTGGAAATCATAGGTTCTTGAGCTAGAAATTGTGTAAAGTAAGCACCAGATGGAGCCAGAAAACCATCTATTAAATTTTCTGTTAAAATTTCGTTACGTTTAGTCTGTGTATTTTGGTTTTAGTTCTGCCTGTTTGCTTTGCTTTAGTATAATATCTTTTATATAAATCTCAGATGCAGTTTCAAGGTTTCTGAGAAGTTGTAATTATCCAGGACTTCTTTGTCTTGCCACGGAGACATGCACTATTATACAATAGATACAGAGAGTACTTGACATGTATTGAACAATATGTGATAAGGAATCAGAACTGCAGGGAAGTCAGCTTGTCAAAAATTTAGTAGAACTTATTCCTTTCAGTATACCAAGTGTAACTGCCTACCTCAAAAAAAGAAAAAAAACACCAAAAAAAACCCCCCAAAAAACGTAGTTAGCCTTTCATCTCAAATCTTTCCTGGTGGAGGTGCAGTTTATTGTTAATTACAGTTATTGAAAACATCTTTTCCATAATAACTTCCAGTGCCTTCTGTCTCCTCTTAGTGGCTGTATCCCAAAGGCCCTCTGGAGTTCTCAGGTCAATAGCCTACTACATTTTTGACAGAAAAACAGAAGGCATGCCTGATTCACCGTGTCAGTCAAATTGTTTAAGGCCAAATTTTCAAATGTAGTTATGACTAGAAGAGATAGTTGGTTTTGTTGGGTTTTGGTGGTTCGTATTGACCCTTTCAATGTCAATTTTTACAAGAGCTCTCTGAGAGCCAAAGCTGATTCTGTACACTGCAGTCTGCCTGGCTTTGTGTGAATGATTTGTCAGAGGCAGAGAGATCAGCTTAGCCCTTCGTACCAGCCCTCAGCCAACCTGCAGTCTGTGCTCCCCTCTGCTGCCTGGGAGGAAACAATCCTCAGCTCCTGCTGGAACAGGCAGATGTCAGGGAGTACTGGGCCCAGGGTGAACTCCAGAGTGCGCTCCAGAGCAAACCCTTCTCCTAAAAGTGCTCCTTAGCAGAAAGAGAGAAACTTTAGAGCATGAGGAATGTGAGCCACAGGAGAACCAGAAGAGATAAACCTACGGAAGGCTTCTAAGCCGCGGGGCTGAGGAGCAGCATGAATCTTCAGTGGGAGTTCAGGGGTCTGTCATACTCCTGGGGTGACACAACAATGCAGGACCCTAGCCCCACTTCAGTGAATATTGTTTCTGCGTTTCCAATAAAATGAGAAAGTGGTCCTTATTCTCATGGCATGGTCTGATGATGGATGTTCTAAATCAATCTATGAGTCTAAACATCTATGGCTTGTTCCTCTCTAGAGTAGCTCCACAAGTCACTTGGCACAAGGAGAGGGAGTCAGAGGGGCTTGAGGAGTAGCTAGAAAACATAAAATACAAGCAAAATTTTCTTTATGTGCAAAATAATAGCAACGGGACACTCCTACAACAACCGTGGAATTTTGAAATACTTTGAATGAAAAAAAAAAAAAGATAATTCAACCACACTTTTTTTTCTTGTAGCTGCATAAAACTGCATTTCCTGACCCACTTAGCCATTCATTCCATCCTAGCATTGCAACTTAATTCTGCATTTCAGCAAAAGGCTATCTGCAAGCCCTTTCTATGAATTTATCATTTACCTTGAAATTGTCTCACACAGTGATATGTATAAGTCTACAGAAGGCTGTAATTTATCTGCTTAATATCTGACCACACACCTTACTGCCTTTGGTTTTACCCATGTGAATGGCTCTGCTTTATTCTTTTTTCTCCACTCCTTCAGTATATTTTTTATAGGCAACTTATATTTGAGTTGGACTCAGCTTTCAACTGTTTCATCATGAGGTCAGTCAGATGACAGTGCAGGTTGGTCAGAGAGGCTGTGGCATATCCATCTTTCAGGTTTTCTTTCTTCTTTTAATGGAGGAAAGATATTTTTCAGTCTTTGCATACAAAAATAAAGAAATAACCATCTACCCTGCCAAGAGAAATAGAAACCTCTTCAATGTAAGTTCTAGTGTATAATGAAAAAACCCTTCAAACTGAAAGGACTGATAATTTTATTTATAGGCAGGGTAGTGGAATATCTTGAATGCAAATGAGTCATTATTTTAAGTTTTGACCCTGGAGCTACGACAGCTAGAAATGTTCTTTAAACAATTCCTCCCCCTGCCAGCTGAGATGTTCCCATGAACACATGTCCCTGGGACTAGGAATTCAAAAACTGGAGGCTGAGTCAAGCAATAAATTATTGAGTAATGATACCTTTCAGCTCTAGCTGGTGGGCTGCGGCCTGACAAGGTCAATATATGAGAAGTAGACAATATATGAGGAATATATAATCCTCCAGTGACTCACGGAGAGGCATAATTGCATGAGCAGATAATAGATATGTAGTGAGTTCCACTCTGTGCCAGACCCACTCTGTGCCCCACCCAGAGGGCATGGGTGCCAGTCATGCAGATTTAGCTGGCATTTCAAGCTGTAGCTGTGCATGCAGCTGTGGGACCTCCTGGTTCAGCTTCTCACGTTCTGGTTTAGACAATCATCACAATCACATCAGGTGTGAGACATTGGGGAAATAGTCCCATCACTCATAGGATGGCAGCAATCACCAGCACACCAGTTTTCTGAAATTGTTTCTCAGTACAGCACTAGAGCTTTTTAAGAACTCAAATCCTATCTAAAGTGCAGAAAAATGAGCAAAGAAAACCTATTTATAGCTAAGCTTTCCTGTTGCAGTTAAGGCCCTGAGTGCACCCACAGGCTTTAACGCCTTGACTACCATCCCTGGGTTGGGAGACAGAGCTGGGAGAAACCTCACTGGGAACCTCTGTGCCTTGGATCTGAAGCTGAGTTTGGATCTGAAGCTGAGCCTCCCGCTGTTAAGGTGTTGCTGGCCACTGAAACAATAGAACACCACAGTGGTATTAGCTGGTGGCTGAGGATACACAAGCTCATGTGTTCAGGTGTCATCCAGAACTTCTGGAGTTAAGTTTATAATGTTGCACACAAGTAAAACACGCAAAGGAAACATCATACAGGAATTTCAGAGTGATGATCAGTAGGTGGTGCTCTTTTCCCGAGTAAGAATGTAAGAAATATTTTCAAATTATCAAAAAAATTATCAACATTTTTCAATTTTTTTTCCAGAATTAGGTAATATTTATTAAATTTTGTTTCAAACACTTTTTTCCTTCCAAGTGTCACTCCACATTTGCACTGGATAGATTTTCATAAGAGACAGAGAGACACTGGTTTAACTGACCCACTTCATTAAACTTGGTGGAATAATCTCAATGTGGTGGTGTACTTTAAAAAGCAGCCCTTCTAAAAGAATAAGATTATCTGTCCAGATTTTAATTATCTCTCCTCTTTCTACCATGAGATTGTTTGTTCTTCTTTTTACGAAAACAAAACACAACAAAACCAACCTGTCACCCCCAAAATCCCCAGCCCCCTGAGCTGCCTGGTGTTATTTTCTTAGACATTATTTCTTCAGTTAATTAAAATAATCGGAATGAATATAGAGATCAACTAAAGGGTGACCTGTTCTCCTTACAGTAGTAATGTCAAAAAGAAGAGATTTTTTTTAAAAAAGAATGCCCCAGGACTCTTGTCTTGAAGTTACTTCCAGGCATGCAATGAGAAGTTCAGGTGACAAGTCACAGATGTCATTCCTCTGCAGGACTGTGGCTCTATTCAATTAATCTCTGACACAAGAAAATCCATACTGATTCCTTCCGCTGAGCCCTGTTCATATTTCTTTTTAATCTTCAGTGCAAATAATAACCTGCATACATCACATAGAAATGAGAAACCCCACTTACTTGATTACAGTTATTTGGTATTCACTCACTTTCTGTTTTTCTTTGATGACTGTCATACTCACTGGCAAGCAACCAGAGTTCAAATGCTCCCAGTTACCAAAAAATTTTGTGCTGCCACTTCCCAAGTTTCCATCATTGTGTAAGACAAGCCATTAAAGTAAATCTGGGATGCACAACTTCTGTGAATGCTCTTTGGCAGCCCTGCCCCTGACTGCTGTGCTTGTGAGTGCTTCTATTGAGGAATTACAGCCCCAGAGCATCTCAAGCCTTCTCCTGGCTTTGGGGTTTGGGCTAAGTAATTTAAAGAGCCCAACAAAGATTTAGAGTTTCAAACGCTTCTAAAACCCATGTTTCATTTGACAGCTGCCTTTAGAAAATGAACACTTACAAGAATTTAATAAAAGCAAAAGAAAAAGTCTGGAACCTATACTATGTACATAATTTGTCCTGCAATGACTTTTTGAACTGTTTGAATGATTCTTCTGTTTAGGCCAATGTGGTGTTACAGGGAGCATACAAATCACGGTGATTTCATGCAGTTAAAGTCAAGGATATTGTAGGATGTGAGATTTTAGCTTAAGCAATATATTTTTATTTTTTGTTTTTAACCATATTGGTAAATGTAAGATCAAATCTGTGCCTTGTACTTGTCTGTAATATGTAATTCAGAATAGGCAATTTCCTTCTGTTTCAGTAACTGAGTGCTCCCTCCTTCATAAGCTCATTTAGATGCAGTCAATGAGATCCTTTACTTCTACAGCACAGTTCTTTTAGATGGATGATAGATATGT
>WAAG01023275.1:4662-16236 GCA_013390105.1 Tichodroma muraria
AATTTAGACCATGGGCCTGGGGCCCCATTTTCCCATGACAGTGGAAAAATCCACACAGAGAAACAGACACACTGAATGCTTCAAATCCAAACCTCCCTAAGCGTCTCCTCTTGGGACACAGCTTGCAGAAAAGAATGAGGACTATATTTCAACACTCGCGGATATGAGTTGAGATGGGCTCTACTATTGATTATCTTTCTATATAGTTTTTGTTTTCAGAAGCAGAATCCAGCAGAGCAAAATCCATCTCTGTCACTTCACACCCACTCAGCTCAAGGACTTTTCCTTCCCAATCTTCCCTCAGAGGACACAGCTCTGCCTAATGCTTACCCAGGCCACTTTTTTCCCATGTTGCCAAAGACAGCACACTTAATGGGTGCCCACTACCCAGAAATTTTTCAGAAGGGGAGGAATTTGCCTTCAGTCTCATTTTTATTATTCCCCATTCATTTCCAGAATGGCTTTTTTCCTTAATCCTGAAGGCTGCCCCAAAATGTCTCTCCTCTGAACAGGGGAGCAGGACAATCAGTTAAGGGAATAACTTATGATGCATCTCTTTCCCACTGTCCAAAGTGGGGAAATGTATAACTTATCATAAATGATGCAAAGCGAACCAGAAAGTTAAAGTTTACACTGTTAATGAAGAAACACAGCTATGGGTTTTTTTGCTATACTCAACCAGAAACTATTTCTCTTCGAAACATTTTATTTTACCATTGTTAGAAGGCTGTGAAAAAGCAGGTAGGGGAGGCTCTGCTGAGGTCTATTTTAGTTAAGCATCCATCTAATGCCAGGACACTCTGCATTTGAAACCAAACCTCCTTCCCCCACAGCCATGACCTGTATCTCCTCTATAGAGAGCTCCACATCCCACCATGGCCTCCACCATGGAGGCTGCCTGTGAGCCAAGGGCTGATGTTTCAGATGGCAGGAATCTGTGGTAGGTGTACACAGAGCACAAGATGTTCTCTGTGTCCCAGCAAGAACAGATAGGGAAGCAAGAAGAAAGCCAAGCGGGAAAGGAAGAACCGGAAGAGGAGTCGGAGAAGCAGCAGCAGGAGGGGGCCTATGCAACTTGCCTGGCCCTAGCAAAGGCTCAAGGTTTTGTGTGAAGGAGTGCTTGGAACAAGGTAAAGGACTCTGGATCACAGGTGGAAATGGGACACAGGGAGAGGCAGCCTGCAGAGCCAGGCAGAAGAAAGCCAAGGACGAGATGGTAGGGAGCCAGTCCCCATTGCTGCCCCAGGACAGCCAGGAGCACTGACAGCACACACAGCAGCCACGGGGTGAGGAATGACAATAGAGGACATCTGGCAGTGGGTGTGCAGCCGTGAGGGAGTCTCCCCAGCAAACACGTTAGCCTGTAAAATCTCCCCCATGCTGGCACAGGAGAATCTGCTGTCCCCTAGATCCAATTCTGGTTGACCAGAACAGGGCTTGTATCTAAGCAGCCCAAATCAACACTGCACAAGGCTTGCAGTGGGTCCCCACCCTAAAGAAGAGAAAAGCATCCTCTTGCCTGCCTCCAAACTGCCCACAGACAGCACCCTGAGCTCTCAGCAGTGTAAGGCTTTTCTTATCTGGGGAGATGTCACACTGCCCAGACTAAAAAAAGATGCAATACTGCAGATGAATGAATCTTAAGTATTTAAAATCACATTTTTCACCAGCCACAACCAAAGGCACATAGCAGGTTTTCAAAGTACATAGCTTGCTACGTGACATCTGCAAAAGGACGCATGGAGAGAAAAGGGAGCAACAGTACAAATTAAAGTCCCATGGCCTTCTTCAGAACTCATTTAGCAGGTTCTTCAGAGAGCAGTACCATGAAATTGTAAGGTGTGATTTCTCCACTAAACCAAGACAAAACATGCCAACAAAAGACTATGACTAGATTTTGAAAGCATCACAGGAATAGTATAAACCACTGTTGTGATTCAAATTTAACGTTTTAGGTAAAATATTTAATTTAAATACATTCAAGTTCTAAGAAGCACTAATTTTCTAAAGGTAACCAAAGTTATACAACAAACTGCATGGAAGGTTATTCATTCTTTAACACAACATTGAAGCACAAGCTGATGAGCTAGACACAATGCTTAAAGCAAAGGGATGAGATGGAAGCTGGAAAATGAAGGGTTTGGTTTGTTTTCTTGAGTTTCAGGCTCTCGTTTCATACAGCTAAGAAGTGACCAAACTCTCTTCAAGCCTCTTTTCTTTATAAGCTTATTTGTCAAGTTGACACTGCACCATGGAGAAGGTTGACTGTCTGGGAAGTACATGTATCAGCATGCAGAAATCCCTGCAGGTAAGTGCCATACATTCTTGTTTCCACAGATGACTTTTCTATGAAAATGCCTGATGAACCAACTTAGCACCAGCTGAGCACTAGCTCAAATGCAATTTTCAAAGTCATTTTCCTCCTACATTTTGAGAGGTTAGAAAAAGGCATAGTTTCCCATGTCCAACTCTAGAAGACAGGGGCACTCCCCAAGGCTTTAAGTAACTTGCAAGGACTCTGATGATATTTTTGACATTTTTTAGTCTGTTTTTTAATGTAAAATAAGAAACAACAACTACTTAAATATGCTTTGTTGAGAAATAAGACAATTTTTCTCATTCACATCAGGAATGACTTCACTCTATGCAATACAGACAGTGTAATTTTCTGAGATTGGATTCTAAAAAAAAATAATTATTGGGAGAAAACAAAAAAGAAGGCTGTATTTCTTTGCCTGTTAAGAAGACCTATTGGTGGTAAAGTGAGACACAGACCTGCCTTTGCCCAATCTTTCTGCTGATGAACTGGGAGATGAGCACAAGACAATTGGTCATGGATGCTGGTGCACAGATATAGTGCATGTAGACCAAGCCTATCCTTTTAATCTTCATTATACACCCCAAAAAAAATATATGTGCAACAGCACAATTTTGCAACTGAGCCCAGGTGATTCTGTTCTGATAAGGTCTCACTGCCACTTCTGCTTTAATTAGGAGTGTGTTTTTGAAAAATGCTATGAACTGAAGACTGTCATCAAGTACTTACATAGTCATCTTCATGAAGACCTTGCTTCTGAACAGAACTTTTCACCTCTAGGGAAAACTTCTCAAACTCAGGCTTCACAGTCCTCAGCAGAGTGACAGTTTGGAGGTATGAGTATGCTTTCTTGGCTTCAAGGTCATGTTTGTCTCCTCTTCTCCAAGAGCCATTTCCTGAAGAGGGAAACAAACATATTTCCAAATTAGGTACCATTATGGGATTCCTTTTTCCACCCAAAATTCCCTTTTTCTGATCATTAGAGAGACGGTAAAGTACAAAGGAGAACAGGCCCTTCTTCAAAGTGTGCAAGAAACCAGACAGTGAGAAATAACTAAGAAGTAAATGTGCAAACAAAAGGACAACTTACTCCCACTCTGTGTTTGCTCATTTTAAAAGGGTGGAATAAATCATAAGCTTGAGGTGGCATCTTGGAGCAAAGCACACATGCCAGAACCCCAATGAAGAGATATTTAAGTTAGAAGAAGTGAGGGAGGATTCAAGCACAAAGTTTTTCTTACAGATCACTCCTCTTGGACAGTCAGAAAGGCACCAGTAAAGTCAAGAGCATGATCATTCCTGAATGGGAGGCAGATGGTGCAGCTCTCCCACTGAGGTCAAGGATAAAACCATATGTGCCATGGCTGCCAGACCAGCCCTGCTTTAATGGGAAAGGAATACATAGAAATAAAATGGAATCCTGCGCCTACGCTGTATTTACACGTGTTTTGTGTAACAGCAAGGGAACAATTTAACTCAGACCACCAGTAAAGAAACCACATTTTTAAAAAGCAGGATAGCTGACTGGTTGTTTATTAGCAAATAAGTCCTGTCAAACAGACCCTGGCCTTAGCAGGCCCTGAGATCCTGATCCAAAGCTTCAGGAGGTCAGTGGAAAGCTTCATGTTGTTCTGGAGCAGGTTTTGTGCTATTTGATGTAAATGATAACTAAAAAAGGCTAGAGGGAACAATGGTAGCCCTAAGCAGTGAGCCTTTAAATGCTTACAAGTAATTAAAAGCTAGACATTTTTTGGTTTTTGAACAACAGCAACAAATCCCATTATGGCTAAATGAGCCAAGACAAAACTAATGCTAAATTCCCAAGGTGACCCGGAGGCACACAGGAACCTGTAATCAGAGAGGGTGTGGTTATTTTGCTTGGGTTGAGGACCACCGTGTTATTTAGACCAAGAGAAGCAAGTTGTAGAGATGTTAAGGGAGATGTACAGGTAAAAAAAGCATGGTGCTCCTTGCACAATGCTTCCCAGCTGCATCACGCAGCAGCAAGAACAAACTCTTGGACCTGAAGCAGGTAAACAGAAATTGCTTTTTGTCCTCCCAGCACTGCTGCTGGGTCTTAACTGGAGATTTGCTCTGCTTCCTCAGAGAGGGAAGGAATAAAGGCCCTGCACTTCTCTGTGGGATAAGCCCTTTCTCCTGCAGCTTTTGGGTCCAGGGCTGCTCCTGTCAGTCCCCACACAAGGCAGGAGACACAGGAGCACCTAAGATTTTTCACCTCTCTTGTCCACCCCAGGAAAGCCTTATATACCACAGCCCAGCACCACCTAGGACTGTAATCTTTAGACATACCATGAACTTTTCTATTTTTTAAGTGATTTAATTTTTTTAGGAAGGAACTCTAGATACATATGCCTTGGCTGAGGGATTTACTTCCCAATACAAGGTCAAAATCCCTTACACAGAACCCTGTTCATCACACCCAGTGGAAACACTGGACAACAAGTAACATACCACTGTCTGGTTTTGCCACTCTTCCCTTCAGTGCCTGCACCTGTCTTCTTTACTGCTTTCAAAAAGAAAGAAATGCACATCTGGCAGTTGTAAGCAAGCACATCTTGCTACCTTCCCCAAAAGAGAGCACAAGTCCTGCAGAAGCCTCAAAGTCGAACACCTTCTGCCCCAGCTGGGCACCTGCATTTTGCTGAAATCAAGGAGTTACAGCAGAGCCTACAGCACAGATGGCTTTGTTATAGCTTTGCATTTGCAAATGGAAATAGCTAAAAAGCATGAGATTATAGACATAACAAAAGAAATAAAAAAAAAAAGAAGGTAGTGCTAGTAGAATGTAACTTTCTGTCCTGGACACTATAGATGTTTCTTCTTTAAATCCCAACACTGGGACAGGGGAAGGTTCACTTGCATAACAGCGTTCCTAGAATAATTTACATATTTAAATTCCTTCATGGATTATTTTGTGGGAGGTCATCTTGTTACAATACTTGTGTACAATTATTGCAGTTTTGGCATTTAATAAGCCTGTTTTTCTGAAAAATTAGAAATATTCAGAACAGAGGGCAACAACAAACTGCAATAAAGTCATCTGAACACAAAGACAGTGCCAATTGCCCAATCACACCCACTCTTAGGTTTTATGAAGTACAAAACCTAGTATCTCCAGGCAATGGGAACAAGGATTTTTTGAGGAATTTCTCTACGCTTCTCTTGTGTTTGCTTTTCACATGCAATGACCATCTGTGCAAAAGTCAACTTCTGATGAACAGTCATTTCACACTACATGGGCAACACATCCACAAGCAGAAAAATTGGTTTAAAACAAATGTCAGGAGATGCCACATTCTAACTGCACTACATCAGAAGTCAGATAGTTTTCATTAATCCCTCAGAAAAGCTACAAGAAGACTGGACTACCTGAGATGCTAAGGAAGGTGGTAATGAGGCCCCCACATTGGCTTTGATCTTGATCTACAACTTCATGTTTTAGATATTTGAGTGATTTCCTTCTTACCTGGCAAAATCTGGCATCCTTTAGCTAATCTTGATATATGTAGCAGTATCTGTACTTCTGTACATATCTAGAGCTCTGAATTTATAGTTACACACCTTCATTATGCAGTGTGTCACACAGCACAGTTTACTGTGAAATAATCTCAGAGGTAGTAGATGAGTAACAAAGTTTATTCAAAAGAACTTCCAATTAAGAGATTAATAAAAAAGAATTTTCTTTTTTTAAATTCAGTTGTTTCTGTTGGTCAGCCTTTGCAGCTTAAAGAAAGCAAACCCCCACACCCCACACTGCCTTTCTTCTCAACTTCCCCTTGGTTTTTAACTTGAAATAAATTTGTTATTGTAGTGGATAAGTTAAAGCAGTCTGCATGGAGGAAATTATTTTCTCTACATCTGCAAAAGAATCTGCTTCTTTTAAGAGCCATGTTATACTTCAACAAAACTTGTCCCAGCTTCAGCCATCTGATGTTTGATCTTAGCAAACACATTGCTCCAATATTATTTTGAATTTAAGTGAGCTGCACCAGCTGAGAGCAGGTATAGTCCCTGCCATGTACTGATGTAACATGCAGTTATAATTGTATTTTGGCATACAGGTATATTAGGGATATTTCAAAAAGAAAATACATTTAATTTACATTTTGAAGTCATGTTTTAGTTTGACAAAAATGACCCCTGTTACTTATGGGTGTAAACAGCCACTCTTATTCACTGTGCTTTAGAAACTTTGGGCTGCCTGTGTCCCATCCAGTGCTTTCCCTTTAACACAGCAAGGCTGAATATTTTTGCAGACAAAGTCTGTGATCAAAAGATAAATAAATTAGACATGCAGATGCCCCAGCACAGAGATGATTTCTGGAGACATAAACCTTGCAGCTGCCCACAATGCTGGCTGTTGCTAAATACTCCTTCCAGCCATCTGCTCAGCCCACAGGTCACCGGGCTGCCAGGAATGCCCCTGCCCTGAGAACTGGCAGTCACAAGGCTGGGGATGGTGTAAGTCACCTAGACCTGAGCACACACCCTGGAGAATGGGGTACCCATGCCATACCAACATCTCTGCCTGGTGCTACTTCCCCATAAAATAATTAAATAAATAATTGTAGTAGCATAGTTGGCATCTTGCGACCCACCCAGTAGCAACTACAGCCACAAGGTCTGTTTCATTTCCTGCAACACCCAAATGAAATAGCCCAAATGAAAGATAACTGCAACAACAGGGAGAGACAGTGGTGTTTTCTGGGACTCAGTGCTGTGCTTTGAGGCTAAAAAATCTAAAAATACTATCAAGCTTACAAAAGACTTTGCAACACACTTGAGCAAGAAAAACATTACCATATGACGAGCTGTTGAAGAGTTCAATGTTGAAGAAAGCATAGTCCCCGTTGGTCATTCCTTGCCGATGAGCAGCCAACATGATGTTCCTGATAGTGTCACCACTGGCACACATGATTACAACTGGAAGAAAATGACAAACATTATAAGAAGCAGCTCAAGAACTTCAGAGAACAGTCTGTGAAGCAAGAATGCTGCCAGAGACAGTGACCCCAGCTGTCCTCCCAGTTTTGCAACAAACACAAAAACAGATTGCAAACAAAGCTGATTTTCCAAAGAGCTGACAAGACAGGTGGTGAACACAGAGAGGCTTCCTCTTTCCTTGTCTCCTCTGAAGATAATTAAATAGAGCCTCTCTGTGATCTGGTTTTTTACCCCTGAAAAATGTGTCTAGTTCTGGCTCCAAATTTCTTTAGCTATATGTATTTGCAGACTAGACCACAATTACAAGCTTTCCCGTTGTTATTTCTAAGTGGACATAAGACAAAGATGGAGATACTATGACCTTACTTCATAGTTAGACTCAACTTCTATTCCATTGAACAGTTTGATGTACACTGAACTTGCCTACACCTCAGCTACCTAATATTTAGGTATCTCGCCTAGATTTTGCTGCCTCTCTGCACTTAAGGGAGAGCAGCACCTGTGCAGCAGGGAGAGCAGTATGAATCTTTCCAGAACATGACTTCCTCTCCAGAGACCATACAATAAGCCTAGGCAACAATCTGTGATGGGATGCTTAATGTTAATAAATGGAAAAACCAAGCACCATTTTATAAGCATGAACATTAAAGGTGGATACAAACACCACAGAGCCCCATTTATCATGGACCAATAGCTAAGTAGAGGCTCTGCTGCTACGATGAGACCTACAAGCCCACAGGTGTGCCCTGTGTGGACACCACAACTCCCACTGTGATGACTGTGGATGGTGAGTCTCTTCCCAGATCTGCTGGGCAGGGGGACTACTGCCCTTGCTATTCCTTCCTTCTGCAAAAGGAAAGGAGAATCCCAACGGGTGAGGTCTTCAACAACAGGGAGTAAACTCCCACACAGAGCAAGTTATACTACAAGTTTTTACAAGACTACAGGTATGAATATCCTGATATCAGAGGGAGGAGCAAAGTATTTAATCAGTGTGTGCTTCAGGACCGTATCCTACAGCGGAGGCATAAGAGATCCTGTTAGGATGGTGACTCAAAACCAACTGCATGCACATTTCCAAGAACGCCGTCATGCATGGCAGGACTCAAAAGCTACAATAATGTACGCAAATATTTTCAACCCAGCAATAAAAATGAATCAAAACCGCATTCGGCTCTTCTGGGTGGAAGTGTTTTCTATTATAAGAAATGAAAACGCCAAGCAGGCCAAATCTTTTCGCACACAATGAATCCTCTCCCATCTCCTTTCTGGTTGGATGCCATCACAGGCACAAGCCTCCAGATGTGCTGCTGGGGTGAGTCATGTTCAGTACAACCCCACGCTTCAGGAGAACTATACCATGCATATAGCTCTGTCCTACTGATTATGGCAGGGTAACATAATAATTTCCAGAGCAACAGAGCAAGACATATTTCATGACCATTGTGAAGTATATTAGCATGAAGGAAAATGAACAAGAAAAAAATTTTCTTACAATGAAATTTGGACCAAATATTTTCCAGATGCACATCAGGAATGAATTTCTCTCACTGTTCTTAATTTCAGTATAGGTGAGAGATTTCCTTTTGAAATGTTTCCTTGCTGCCCTCCCAATTCTTCCTTGACTTTGCCTTTGTAATTCACTTCTATCATAAAACTGTAATCTGTAGATGGAATCAAAGGGATTCCCACAACACCAATAAAAGACGCTGAGCAAAAGGAATAAAAGAAAGAGACTGTGTGGGGAACTACTTTAACATACATTAAACTGTATTTTGTAAGCCTCTAAAGGAATGTAAGGGAAGTAATATTAACTGTTTGGAAGGGATTTCTAACCAAGCAGGAAAGCAAAGATTACATATTTCAAGATTCTGAAACAAATAAAATATGGATATGTTTCTCACAATCTTCCAAAAATGTAAATTATGTATTTAATCTGCATCTGTACCTTACCATTGTGTACGTACAAACTCGTACGTGCAAACCCATACAAAATGTTCTCCCTCCACCATAATACACACAGACCACATTAATTCTAATACTAATATGCTGAATTTTTTGACTAGGATTATTGACTCATCCTGAAAATACTTTAGAGTTTAATTCCAGTTTAAAGGAAAAAGTGTTTCCTTTACTACACACATCCCTTGGACTACGTGTTTATACATTTAAGCAGAGGCATGCATTTGTGAACCTTACAGTAAACCTGAGCCTACAGAATAAACTCTGCAGCAGGCTTACCTGAGCCTATAAAGAACCTTGAACTACTAATCAAACTAACTGCAGACAAGCACTTAACTTTTATTACCACATTTTCCATCTTTTTTTTTTTTTGTCGCTCCAAGACTTCAGTCGTTTCATATGGCTCCAGGGACGGAACATGCAGTTCCTGGTGGACAGGGGTGAATGTCTGAGTGTGTCTCTTCCTCACAGGCATCAGAGAGCTCAGTGCAAACCCCCAGCCAGCAGCAACCTTACCCCTGGGGCCAGTGTCTGCCCTGCTTCCTACAGGGCAGCTGGTGGGGAAGTTCCTGTCCCAACTATGGGAGAGTTTCAAGTAAGAATCCTATACTGCTTAAAAGCCCCCTCCTAGTCAGGGAGTTCAGTGAAGCCTGACACACAGGTGGGACCCCAAACAGCAGCAATCTTTGAAAACTAGAGAGAAGGTGAGGGCTTAGAGCCAAAGACACAGCAGGTGTGACACAGGAGTCATTAAAAACTGGAAACCAGCCAAGCGAAAACATTTCTAGGAAGTGTTCTTGACAGTGTGCTGCTACCCAAAAATCCTGCTGGGGGGGATCTCCAATGAGTCCCCAGAACAAATAAAGACCTTTATGGATCTTCAGACCTCATCTGGTGCACCCTCCATATGGTGTAGAACTCTTAAAATATTGCGGTAACCTTGAACGATGCCACGAGCAGCAGGGCCAAAGGAATCTGTCAGGTAAGTCCTGCAGTCAGTCTTTAAAGTTAGAAAGGCACAAGTGGAAGCTGGAGGGCCCCACTTGAATGGCAGGAGTTAGAGGACAAATGAAGAGGTGAGATGGAAGGAGGGACCCCACAGGGCACGATGAGGAGAAAGAGGGCTGCTTCTGTTCAGTCATTTGCAAGTTGCAAGAATTGTGAAAGATCAAATGTTTCAGCTCAGCAAAGAATTTCAGACCAGCCTAAGAGCAAGCTCTCTTCCCTGACCATCAGCATGGTGTGAAGAGTGGGGCTGGGGTGAATACTTGTCTTTTCCTGCTGTAAGCATGCTGTAATGCTCTCAGCATCAGGAAACCAACACACACACACTTGACAAGCATCTTTCCCCAGCACTGTGGTTTCCTCCAGCACTGACACATTTATTTCCCCCCATTCATTATATTTCCCCAAATGGTACTTAAAAGGAAAGCTCTATTTTAAGCACCTGCTTCAGTGAATAGGGAATTAAGAGCCTATACTGTTAGACCTCAGTTATCTCACACACTCTGGCATGTTAATGATTTCACAGCAGCGTAACATCACCAATGCAAGGCTGTGCCATCCACAGCCTACAGAACTACTGTAACACTGGTTCTGCCTGCAACACACAGCGTGATCTTTAGCTGTCCAATTCTGATGCTATTTTTAACACTCTACAACAAGATACGTAAGAATTGTACAAAGGGCTTTGTACATCCATGGCTTTCTTGGAAAATACCTAAGGACTTCAACTTCACCCTGCAGTTCACTCCTGGAATACATCTTTTCTTTTTGCAAGACTTACTGGGGAAACCTGAAGCTGGTAAAACCCTTTAACAGAAAAAGTGCTGATGGCAAGCCCATATATCCACACATTGCTAGGCAAGACCTCACTTTAAAGGACACCTAACTACAAAACTGCACATTCCAAAGCACTCTGCTTTGCTGCTCCATGATGCAAAGTCAGTTCATCCATCCCAGACATGACTGTCCCAGACGTTTTACAAGCCATTTATCTCCACGGTAACTGTTGGGGACAATATCACGGCACGCACACATCCCCTGAAATTGCCATTTTCCCTAAATTCGTATAAGGTACACGACGGGGCTCCCAATGGCAGAAGCCGCGAAAAGGTCTCCTGCTTCAAGGCACAGCGGGCTGAGAGGAAAACACCTTTACTTAGCCCCTGAACTTACAGTGTCACTGCAAAAATCACAGAGAGTAAGCAACAGATCTGCTGCCCTGCAGACGTGGATAATTTTGGGTAAACCAGACCGCCAGCTGAAAGCTGGATTCTTGCTATGCAAAAACAAAAAAAAAAAATCCTCCTAGGGTGGCCCCCAAGGGA
>WAAG01023298.1:0-16077 GCA_013390105.1 Tichodroma muraria
GGCGGGACCGCGGTGCTCCCGCAGCTCCGCACCGAGCCATGGGCGCCTCTGGCTCCGCGCCGCTGGACGACAGCAAGTGCGCCTACATCCGAGGTACGGGGCTGGGGTAGCCCGGGGCTCGGGGTACTTCAGTAAATACTCGCCGGCAGCGCCCCGCGCATCCCGGGCAGCGCTCGGCAGCCGGCGGGACAGCGCGGGTTGAGCTGATTCTCAGCGTCCGACGGAGTTTGCGGCACTTTCTTAAGGGCGATGCTTTAGAAGTTTCCGCTGAGGGAGTTATAAGTGGACGGTGAAACTTGAGAGAGTGTGGAGCGCTGCGGCTGAGTCTGCCCGTGTGGCCGATCCCGGTTCTCCAGAGCCGGCAGCTTCCGAGGCACCGGGCTTTGCCAGTGTGAACCCGAGCAGCACCATATGGGCTGATACGGGCTCTGCCAAGCCCGTTGGAGGCTTTGGCAACGCTGCTAGGTGGGTACCGAGGTAAGGAAGGTGGTGGGTACCTTACACGGCCTGACTGTGTAAGGGCTGATCTTTATCCCATTAAAATGTTAGGAGAGAGCAAACAAACAAAAAAATAGGCTTTAAATAATGTATATTGCTATTAATTTATGAAGGAAAAGAGTGTAATTCTGGGGTTTAGGGAGTCTTTTTTGTTACTTGAGTAGTTCAGTATGAAACACAGCTTACTCTTACCTGTGCTGCTTATTGCTCAGACAGCCGGTAGAGTACTTGCAAAACAAATTTTAAGGCCGAAGATTTACAAGTGGGATAAAAGTTTGCATAAGAAAAGGAAGCCCAGTTCTAACACTTGATGTATGATGCATGTGGAGCCTGCAAGAGCCCTCTCTCATGTGGGCTGGGAGATCAAACTGTGCTGAGGATTTGGGCTGGAGGGGGACTCCTGGGTGGTGCCCACAACCCAGCTTGTCCTTGGATTTCTTTGCTTTGGGATTTTTTTGTGGTGCAGAGGGAGTGCAAACATTGAGCCACTCCTCTGTTAGGACTCCTTTGAAATCACAGTGGGTCTTTCAAGAGATTCCCATATTGGGAAGGATGTCTAGTTATTAAATGGCTTTTACCCAAAAAGCAGTCAGCAGAGCTACCGGCTTCACACTCCAAGATTTTTCGACAGTGTGCTATCAGTGCTGTCAGTTTTTCCTGCCCCATTGAGGGTGGTTTCAAGTCCCATCAGGGCCATGAGGGTGCAGTCCCCATGGATTTCTATTTTTCTTTACATTCATCTCCATGCTGCAGCCAAAATTGCATTTTCACAGTTCAGCATTTCAAGTTTCTGGTCCCTGAGTTGTGAACACCTTAAAAAGTTGATATCTATTTACTGAAAAAAAAAAAAAAAATTAGGAAATTCAGGGAGTTTATTAGTTACGGAGATATCATGCAGCTCTTTGCCCTGGACATCGTCTAGAATTAGAACTGGGAGCTAATGCTGAAAGGTTGGGAAATCCAACCAATTAGTGTGAAGTAGGGCTGGATGTGTGTGTCTGAGACTTGCCTGCAGCTCACAGGGAGGTCATGCTGAGAGCTCTGCAGCACTCCAGACACAGCTCTTGTTTGCCCATCACATCTTTGCACAGATGTGTAAGAGCCAGAGGGAAGTCATTGTAGAAGAAGGAATTAAAATCCTGTTCTCATCCCCTGGCTCACGTCTGTAGTTTGTGCTGTGAGGATCCCCCACTTGAAGCTCCCGCTTGGAAAAATAATTCATGAGGCACTTTATACAGAGGCTGCCTTTCAATTAGCACTTCTGAGGAGGAAGAAGAATTGTGAAGAACATCTTAAATGGAAACAGAGCGTGATCAAGCCAGCTCACCAAACCTATTGCTGATGTGAGGCTGGAGTCTGCGAGGGTCAGGCATTGCCTGTCTGTCTTACACACCTGGGTGTGATTGATTTGCAGAGGAGCTCTGTGGTTAGCTCCCCTCATTCCGAGAGGGACCATGTGGAAGCACTGAGTTTGTAGCTTGAATAAGCAGTATGTTTTTAAGCTGGCTTCATGAAGCTTAGGTGGGTTTTTCTAGTGGGATGGCAGCTTTTGGGGTTCTTTTCCTCCACAAGTGATGCAGGGGTGTCCTCAGTAAAAAGGAAAGGGAAAGACTTGCTTTTAGTCAGCAGATTGGTCAGTCCATAGGTGCTGGAATGGGACAGCACTGGTGAGGGAGGGAGATGAGGAGACAGCAAGCCAAAGGAGCCACAACACTCCAAACTTTGTGCATTTTGGGATGCTCCCTCATATTGACCCAAATACCAGTAGCCTCCAGACAGGAAATCCTGAGTATTACTTCAAGTAAGAGCTTGGTGTAGTTCATAGTTGTTTTCATGATGGTGTAATTTAATTTCTTGTTGCCATAATGATAATTTAATTTGTCTGAAAATGAATGGATTGTAAAGCCTGGTAGTTTACTTAGACAGCATTTAAGCTAAAGCAAAACGTAATGAATGGAAATGAGGGGCTGAGCATTAAAGGTGGTGGATGTCCTGTGCAGGGCAGGAGTTGGACTTGATGATTCTTGTGGGTCTGCTCCAACTCTGCATATTCCACAATTCCATGTTACAGCTTCTACATTAACACAGGGATAGTTCTGCAGGTTTTCTGACTTCTGAAAGTCTGTCTGCTCACGTTTGTGGGATGAGAGGAGAACCAAATGAGGACAAGAATTATGTGAGATGTAAAATTATGTTGAAAATATGCAAACCCAGCCAAACAGGTGCCTCTACAACCCCTCAAGAACCTGCCCTCGGCACGGCACCCCCGGCTAGAGCCTGGGAGCCGCTTTGCTGTCTGTGGTTTCCCATGGGTGAATGGGGGTGAGCCTTGCCAGACCAGCTGGAGAAATGAATCCCAGAGAAAACCAGGAAGGTATCCCACGCAGCGTCTCCGTTACTGAATGTGAAGCCTGTGACTTCCACCTAAAACTGCTTCCAGCTTCCATGCTCTTAGGGAAAATGTGGTAGGACTGAACCAGCCAACTCGCAGAGCTGTGTATGGCTGTACACGGGGCAATACTCGGGCAATACTGTGACCTGAAAGTCAGCAAATGTAATTATTGACCTGCTGATGTGCATCCCCTGCTGCAAACAATGCCTAAGAAGTGAACAGACAATGCCAATGTGTGAGTTTCCAGGTGGTCTTCACAGGGAAATTGAGGCTGTGTTTGAAACTGCAAGGGCAGGGATCTTCCTTGTGAAGTTTGAATCAACTGCCTAAACACGTAGCTGGGGATGAAAATGCTTTGCAAAACAGTTTTTACACTCAGAAAATCTCTGTATATATTTATATCTCATGAAGTTATATTTTGCAAGGCATCACAACATCTTTTGTCTTTGTCAAGTAGAAATTTTTGGAAATTGGTCATTGTTGGGGGATGAAATCATGAATAAAATGTCAAGAGTTTATATTCCTTACTCCTACCTGAAGGAAATGAATGTCATACTGAAATAATGGGAAAATGAGTCAGCAGGGACTCCTGTGAGCAGTGGGGACACCTTCCTCTGGGAGAAGGTGTGTATGTAGGATATTTAGGGGAAAGTGGGAGAAAGCCAGATCACATGCACTGCAGCATTACTAATCTGGAAACCTTAGGAGTTTCAAAGGTGTCTTTCTGTGCTGTGCAGCACAAGCCTGTTTTTCTAACCAGACCTATGGAAAAATACATTTTTCCATCTATTTAAATCCATAAGATATTTTAAATACACACACATTGTAAGCAGTAAAATGATTTAAAGCCCTTCGAAATGAAAAGACAATTTTATAGTAATTCCTCTAGGTTTTTGGGGCCTTGAAAAAGATGACTTGTGGCAGAGATAATCCTGCTTTGTGGAGTTTTGGTGGAACTACATGGGGATTATTCAGAATGTGAGTGAAATGGAATTTAAAACATGGCAGTAATAATTAGGGGACTGGGAGTTGGTCATGTGAAAAGAGCTTATTAAAAAAATCTATGCTCTCAGTTTGATGAGGCATGGGCTAAAGTTATGATGGGAGTTGTTTGTTGGGTGAATTGTCTAATGATGCTAAAAGAGTGCTACACCCAAGAGGGAGCGGCCCAGGGCGGTGGTGGGCAGTTACGGGCTGGGGTGCAATTGTGAAATTCAGGAATCAGCTGAAAGTGCCTGCTAAAGCAGCTTAGTGGTGTGTCCTGAGAGACTGTGCCTGAGGTATCATCATTGCTGATGAAAAAGTGTTGCTTAGTGTCCCTAATAGCAGACAGGAAGCAATCAAGGATGAGGATCTTACAGCGGGCAAAGATGGAAATGCCCATAAAGTCTTGATGATTTTCCATTTCTGCAATCTCAGAAGTGGGATTAGTAGGTGACCACACTCTGCTCTGTCATGCCTCATGTGTCGGGACTAATTTTTTTTAAATTTGCAGAAGTGGAAAGATTTCAAGCACCTAACACCAGTAATTTCAACAGGTGCATCTCCAAAACTGTTCAGCATATGAAAAATAGAACTTCTCTGAAGGTTGTTTTTTCTTAAAGATACTTGGTATGCTTGACCATATCCTGGCTATCCATTTCTATAAACAGACATCTGTCCAGAGGATGAGGCTTTGTAGTCATTTGCTTTGGATTTGTTTGTTTAAATGCAGTTTCTTCCTTCCCTTCTTTTCCATCTCTTTCCTCCCCGAGGCAGGTGGGACCCCCCAGCACAGGGCACAGTGGCTGTGACCCTGTGGCACGCAGGATGCACCCTGTGGATTTCCTCATTGTTTAGGAAGTTTTTCCAGGCAGACCTTGTTGTTCTTTTGCGGTGACAGTGAAAGCTGTTACTTAAGGTCTGTAAGAAACTTCCTTCTGTCCATTCGTTTTACTTAGGAATTTCAGTGTGGTGTTAATTAAGTCAGGATTTTGCACAACGATCACCCTCACCCGCTGTAGGTGTGTTCCTACAAGATGCAGTGTACTTGAAAAAGCAGAGAGACTCCTATTCTGTCCCATTTTAGAAGCTGAAGAGGAGCCTGCTTTGCCCTTTACTTGAGAGACGAGATAGGAAATGGGTTGTTAGCTTTCCAATAAATTCCAGCAGTGGTACAGAGATGAGTCCCACCGACTCACAGGGACAGAACCCAAGCGCGTGACAGAGCTCTGGAGTGAAAGTCTCAGCCAGTGTGCACAGAGCTGGCAGGAGGAGTGCTGCAGGATGGAAGAATGACTTGGAGTTAATTGTGGAAAAGCTGGCCTTTTTTTTGGACAGGCGCTCAAACTGGATGTTGGATTTTCTGCTTAAAACTATCACTTACCCTTCTGGTTTTAATTTGGTGTGTGACTGCAAGTACAGCAGGGTTCTGTACAAGTCTTGCTGCGCTCCCGGCCTTTGCTTCCGGCCTGTTCCAAGCTGGGTTGTTCTCTGTTCCAGAAAGAAATTCTCTCTTCCATTTTCTGTAGGTGAGCCTGGCTGTGGGATCATACAGAGCAGGAGTGCCCCATCCCTGGAAGTGTCCAAGGCCAGGTTGCACAGGGCCTGGATCAACTTCCTGGTCTAGTGGAAGGTGTCCCTGCTCCCGGCAGAGTGTGGAATGAGATGGACTTTAAGGTCATTCCAGCCAAATTCTACAAGTGTGGGGTGTCTCTGGACTTAACAGCATCTAGTTTGTAGCTCTTAGAGGCTGCTTTTCCTTTTTACCTGGTGAGGTTTATGGTAAAAGCTGGTTGGATTTATCTGCAACTCCCAAAATCTAAGGAAGAGGCAGAATAATATTTTCATTCAGAAGCATGTATTAAATCCAGAATTCACGACAGTACCATCTAGTCCAATGCAGGTAGGGATAAATACCCACGAAAGGCAGAAGTGAAGTAAAATGCACAGGAAATTCAGATTTCAGTAAGCATGTAAGATTCTTTTATATGCACCTTGCAAAGTTTCCAAGTTCTTGAAGACTGTAAGAAATGAGATTGTAAAAGGAAACTCCTTTTGGCTTTACTTGTTTTCTGAGAAGTTTTAGTGCTCAGACATATTATTGCTTTTGGGGCCAGTGGCAGATTTTCGTCCCATAGTTTTGATAAATGGTGCCTGCCTGTGCTGGAAGGGAGAGGAGGCTTCTCTTTGGGTTTTATGGCCTTTAATTCAAGGGGCTAAGTGCTTTTTCTTACCTTTTGACTGAATGCAAGCAAAAGGCATCCAGGGATATGACTGATGGAAAAGGCCACCCACATGAACAGAATTTACTGTCCTTCGTAACCTTCAGATTTGGCTTTGGGAGACTAAGGCAGGATATACCTTCTCTGTTCCATTTCCATTGCTCAGGTAGTCTGTTATTAACCTCTCTCAAAAGCTCCACGAGCAATTTTGGAAGTTTTCAGCCGTGTTATCTTGCAACAGGCGTGGACAAGATTTCCCTAATCAAAGCAGGAGGTGAAATTTTTCAGTTTTCTTTCGTTAGTTTGTCAGTAGAAGTGTCTGTGATCACATCCCATTTACCTTCTGTGTATGGCTTGAGGTTTTCCTGAACCCAGAAATCCCAGTTACCCAATTTGTGTCCCAGAGCTGCATTAGGCTCCATGCCTGTTCAGCAAGATCATATCAAGCCCCTACACCAAAGCAACCCATATACAAGAACTGCCCTTATAGATGATGTGTTGCATCAGTGGGTCTGAAAAATGAAAGGTGGCTTTTCTCTGGTCTTTTTTTGGGTAGTGTGAGGGAAGGGAAACCACAGGGTTGTAGGGGAAGGCATATGGCATTTTTCATGCTTTTCTTGTCACTGTAGAAGAAACTACATACAGTGTTGAATTAGGCACAGGGATCAGTGGAAAGAATGTCTCAATACAAAAAGTGAGAAACAGGCTCATCCTTGCCCCAAATCTGTAATTGAGAGATAACACTGTAAGTGTGCTCTGCCTTTGTATTTGATGTTTTCCAAAATCTTGAATACTGGAAGTTCTTAAATTAGTGCAGCTTGGCCACAAATTGTAAGAGAATCTTTGCATCTGATACACGTTTTATTGGTATGAAAGGGAGTAAAAAGCAAGCTCTGAATGATGAAAGCAGAGTTTGTTGGTGGTGCCTTTGAGCAGTGGCAGCTGCAGAGCCAGTGCCTAGGTGGGGAAGGATATTCATAAGGAATGTGCTTTTAAAGTACAGCTTTTTCCTTTGCATGGAATAACCATGCTGTTCTCTTAACACTTAGAGAACAATTAAAAGTTGTTTCAAGTTTTTGAACATACTTGCAAGCTTTTTACTTGCTTTTGCAGTTAAAGGACAGTGATTAAACAAGGCCAACTCTTACATCAAAGCAAGATTAAAGTTTGTGCAAGTGGCTCAAACTTCTGTGAAGCAAGGGTTCTCCTGCCTGGGTCTCCTAAAATCTTTATCCTGTGTCTTTCTAGTAGTCTTATATATAAAAAAAAAGTTTGCTGCTGATTCTGCACTGAAGCTTATTTTGGTATGGATAACCTAAGACTTCAGTGACTTTCTTTCTCTAAGTATTTAATTAAGTATAACATCTTGGATTCATAAGCCTTTAATTTTCAAGCTTCTGTGATATTTGTTAATAGGTCTGACCAAGTAGTTGCTCTTACACTTTGGCTAGTACTGAAGCTTTAAGACAAAATATTTAGGTCATTGTAGTACTACCGAAGTTGTTATGTAGTTACTGCATCTTTTTTTATTGCACATTTTTTAAAGCTAGGGAGTTGTCTTAACTTCAGTGCAGGAAGCAGAAAACAAAAGCAAGGCTGACTCTTGGGCTCTTCTGAATACATGAGTAAGAGATTAAAAGCAGTATACTTTTCAGAAGTATATAGATAGTTTTTGTATGGTTGAAATTCTTTTAGGGAACGAGTGAGATCAGGAGTAGAGTAGTTATTTTCTAAGCAAATATTTTAAGCCGAAACTAGTGATTCAAGTGACCTTTTGGGTGCTGTTAGTGATGATACCGGTTCTGAGCCTGTGGTTGTGCCATGCCCTGTACTCTCTACCTCCCCAGGAGCAAGCCATGATCTGTCCTCCAGAAGGAATTCTGCTTCGGAGCTTTTTGCCAAGTGAATGTGTCAGCTGATCTCCTGGTTGGGCTTTTTACATGTCGCTGCTCAAAGCGTGAGCGTGGAGCATCCTCCCGTTAGCGGTTTCTGCCGAGAAGAGCCGCCACGGCAGGGCCCGGCACTTCGCGGGCTCTCCCCGGCACCAGCAGCACCAGTGATGCCTTTCCACACCACAGACAGCTTGGGGGGAGATCCTGGGTAACGCTGTAGGACAGTCTGGCCATAGCTCCCCAGAACGCCGGTGTTTTTCCAGGTTCATTCCTGTCGTGTCGTGCTGCTAGGGTCAGGGCATGCTTTGGGTGTGGCTGTCATGCACTGCAACAGGTAACCTGCAGGAAAGGTCATTTACACCAAAGGTGTGTTGGTCCTCACAAGGAGTGGGGCACAGACATCTAAGGTAATGCTTGTTCCTGGTTCTTTACTGTGAGAGCAGGCAAAGCTAAAGCAGGGGTCCAGGGGACTGAAGACACGGGACCAGGTGTGGCAGGATCAGGAGAAGCAGCCTGTGCCCGCCCTTGGAGCAGGGACAGCCCCTGCAGCAGCTCCAGCTGCACCCTGCTCGTGGATCCCAGCAGGCAGAGTCAATGACTGACACACTTGCTGGGGACCAGCTGGGCACTTAAGCACCCAGGACCACGGAATAATAGTCATGGAATGGTTTGGGTGGGAAGGGAATATAACGCCCATCCACTGTCAACCCCCTGCCATGGACAGGGAGTGTCCCACTATCCCAGGTTGCTCCAAGCCCTGTCCAACCTGGCCTGGGACACTTCCAGGGATGGAGCAGCCACAGCTGCTCTGGGCACCCTGTGCCAGGGCCTCCCCACCCTCACAAGGAAGAATTTCTTCCAAATATCCCATCTAATCCTGCCCACTGGCAGTTTAAAATTACTCCTCCTTGTTCTGTCACTATCTGCCCTGTCCTTCATTTTTTATAAGCCTCCCTAAAGTTCTGAAAGGCTTCAACGAGGTCTCCCTGAAGCCTTCACTTCTCCAGGCTGAACAATCCCAGCTCTCTCAGCCTAAATGCTTTCACATCCAACCTTAGAAGAAAATACCTACAGCTTCTGTATGTTATAAAACCATTTGTGGTTTCCCCTGGAGGTTTATGTTCTGTGTGAAGGGAGCTGCAGGTTTTGCAGGCCTCGGAGGCCACCTATAGCCATGCATACTGGATCCCTGCTCATTTCCTGGGATAGCCTATTTAGTACTGATTTTTGGTTCGTTGTGCATAGGACCTCAGCTAAAATAATGACCCTCACGTGCTGTATCTGGAAATTTGCTGCCTGCCAAGGAGCTTTTCCTTGCTCTTTTCAGAAAAGAGGTACACAGGTGTTGCTGCTTCAAATTTACAGAAAATGCCAGCATCATCCTGCCACTCAGTATCCATTTCACTCAGCCCCTCTCATCTCCTGTCTCAGGAAGGTATTTCTAAAGCTTTACATGCTATTTCCCTTCCTCTGCATGAAACCACAGTTGCTGTTTGTGCTGTGATTCTCTGCAGGGCATTGTTGTGATACTGGTAAGTGGAGACACCAGTCTTGGAGCAGGATTTGGGATGTTAAATACCTTGGGTGAACATTGTCTAAAAACCAGCTTGCTTTTACTGAGCATGATACAGAGGATCTTTATGTATTTTCACTTAATATTCCAATATTGCAGTGGTCACACTAGAGGAAAGGCAAGTTTTCATCATTCCTGAGCAGAGATTTAATGTCAGGGTCCGTGCAAAAGAAGGGACAAAAAGGCTTTTTTGCTTTTTAAGGGTATTCTGTGAAGTAATATCACTGTAATTTAGTCTGCCAGACACTTTGTAGTGTTTGCAGCTTCAGATGAGGCTTTGGCAGCCTTCAGCTGTCCAGACTGAAGTTTGCATGCTGAGCATCTGCCCCGAATTGCCATTTTGAGAAAACTGCAGCTAAAATGGATGAGGCTTTTTTGTGTGTGTGTGCTTTTTTTTCTTTTGGGGGGTTGTGTTGGTTTGTTTGGTTATGGTTTTGGTTTGGTTGGTTGGTTGGTTGGGGTTTTTTTGTTTGTATGTTTGTTTGGGGTTTTTTGTTTGTTTGTTTGTTTTGTGAATTAAGCTAAAGAAAACACATTTTCCTCTCTGGATGTTCTTTTGAGCAGCTCAGGCATTGTCTGCAGGGAAGGGAAGGGTCTGGGGGCCGTACAGGTAGAATAAGGGAAACTGGAGGTGAGTGGGAAAGGAGGTTTCCAGCCACTACCTCTGTCCTCTTGCTGGACTAAACCCTGTTGTTTCCATGTTTGCACTCTGTGGAAAGGCTGCAGAGCCCATGGCTACCAGCAGCTGTTCGCTGCCCCGGACAAAGCAAACACAACTTTTTACCTTATAGGCTTAAGTGTGAGTGGAAAAGCTCCGTGGATCTGAAGCCCTGAACTCCTTGCTGATGCTTGCAGGAGACCAGGGTGCAAAGGCTTATCTCTGGTGTGTGTTTCTACTGCTTCATTCAGTAGGAAGCCCCAGATTCATTGCTTGGGTTTTTTTCTTTCCTTCTGAGATTTCCTGTACACCTGCCAAGCTACAAAGTGCTGTGCAGGCATTGCTTAGCTGATCTTGCTGCTGCTTGATTTCATGCACAAGGAGTTATGGCTGTTAATTTGGGTCTTGACAAAGCTGGTGCCTAATTTTTTTGGGGAACTGGTGATTTTGATGCTCTCCCCAGATTTCCAGCCAAGTTCTTGCTGTGCTCAGGCACTCAGCACTTCTCTAAATCAGGAAAAGAAGGTGGCAGGAGCCATGTGTGAGCTTCTCCTGTAAGTGACACGCTTTGTCCAGCTTTACATTCTGCAGTAGACATAGATCTGGTTCTCTGGGGTGGTATTTACCTGCTTTTAAATGTAAATCAAATTCCTGCTGTTTCCAGCTCACTATGCCACAAACTTCCAGAGCTCTGCAATGAGTGGGACAGGTACCATATGAGGTTGATTAGAGGATGGTATTTTTCAGTGTGATGGTAAAGGGAAGTAATTTTAATTACTGCTGCCTGTGCTCCATCTGTCTCTGTTCTGAGCCCAGGAAGCAGCAGCAGAACTACTGACACGAGGAGTGTGCGATGGTTTGTGAGCACGGCTGAGGGAGGGATGTCAGGGCTGCATCTGATGTGTCTGCAAGGAGGAGCCCCCAAGTGCTCCAGACTGTCAGCTGATCAAAGCCGATGGTGACTTCTATGGTGCTTTTGGAGGAGAAAGGGTCAGTCATAGAATGGCTTGGACTGAATGGGATCTTTAAAACTCGTCTCGTTCCACTCACTGCCATGGGCAGGGACACCTTCCACTATTCCAGGCTGCTCCAATCTCTGTCCAGCCTGGCGTTGGACACTTCCTCTGGAACAAAGCTGTCCTTTCGACAGGACAAGAGGAAATGGACTCAAGCTGTGCCAGGGGAGGTTCAGATTTAACATCATGGAAAGGCTGGTCAGGCATTGTCAGGGGCTGCCCAGGAAGGTTTGGAATCCCCATCCCTGCAGGTGTCCAAGGAAGGCCTGGACATGGCACTCAGTGCTCTGGTGGTGGTGAGACTGTGGGGATTGGGCACAGCTTGGACTCAATGGTCTGGGAGGGTTTTCGAGCCTGAATGATTCTAGTATTCTATGTCTCCATGATGTCCTACCAAACCCAAGGGAAGCAGTGGGGAGGAAGAGTGCCCAGGACAAAATTGAGGCCATATTTGGTGTGGCACACACCTGAGATCTGCGACAAAAGAAGCTTCGGGGGAAGACTTTGGAGACTGGGCTTGGTGTGTTCAAGGTGGTCCCTTAGGAGCTGTGGCCACGTAGTGGTGACATCAAAAACTGAGGCAGCACTGGGTTTGTTCGAGGAAGAAGCTGAGTTCTGAGTGAATGAAGGAGGAAGGCCCCATCTCAACTCAGCACCATCTTCCCTTACGACTGGAAAAAACATGAAGCGGCTCAGAACGTCCCAGGCCAGAATGGGGGTGACTAAAGCTGATACCTCACTGGGAGACAAAGGAGTTACCAGCATAAATATTCCACACCAACGCGTTGCTAAGAGTGTAAAATACTACGTGGTAATTTTGAGCAAGAGCTTGTGGTTTGTTAGTTACTCAGCTCTTGCTACATGGCTTTTCCTTCGCGTGCCTTAAATATTCAGGCAGCCGGAAGTGTGGTCAACTGAAAAGTTGCTCTTTCTGTAGAACTTGGCATTGGCAGGTGTTAGTTTTGTGACCATGAACAAAATTTATGCTTGCCTTGTGGGGGTGCTCCTAAACCTGGATCTCACAGGGTGTTGGGGCTGAGCAGTGGAGGGGAGCACTGGCTGAGTTTGATTGTTACCATCTGCAAAAGAGTTGCTTTTAAATAAAATCCAGCCTCTCTGACAGCTGAGTGTCTGGAGTTCTGCTGTTGGACGGGATGAGGGGCTGCCCCAAAACTCGGGCTGAATTTGAGGATGCTGCACAGTGTTGAGTTTCTGTGGCTCTTGTGTTCGGTCCTTGGCTGAATCGGTGCCAGGGGTATGAGTGTGCACAGCCTTGGGAGGATGTGAGAGCTGCATTTCAGATGGGGCCCATCTCTTAACTCTGGATAATGAGAATGGAGACATCTGTAAAAAGTAACAGTCCTCCTTCCTTCCAGAATAAGGCTATGAACTTTCCAGCTGTTGGCTAAGACAGGTTTTCCTGTTGAAATAGCTTTTGTCTGAAGTAAGTCTAAAACAATATGGTTACAGTGACTGAAAATATTTCTTTGTCAATTCTAGTTGTAAGTCCAAATGGTTTGATTCATTGTTACTTCTTGTAGCAGCTGTTTGATTCAGAGAACCTTATGGAATCCTCCAGTGAAGTGCCCACTGCTGGTAAAACACAGTTTCACTTATATTCTGTTTTCTTTACCAGATTGTGTGTGACTAATTTTCTTTTGTCTTCAAAGTATTACAATTCCAGAGCACACTCTTGCTTTCCTTCAGAAGTCCCATCATCCTGAATAATGCAGAGACAAGCCCATAACATTCATTCATGAGGTTCTTGTTTGCAACCACAATAAAATGGATTGCGCCATTTATTTGTCAGCTGATGCCATCCTATATTCATAAAATATGCTTGGGATCTTTTTTTAGTTCTGTAGAGTTTAAAGATGAACTTATTAGGCATCTCTCTGATGTGTAATTATTCTGGGCTGAATAATGTCAATCAGAATTTATGCAATTTATATACAGTTGACAAGCAAAGAAGAGTGTATGTTTAAAAAATGAGTTTACCAGAGCAGATTTACAAAAAAAAAAGTGGATCTAATGCACTTAAAAGATTTCTATTTTCTTTTAAATACCCTTTTAAAAAAAAACAAGCCATGTTTGCTGGCTCAGGAAAGCTTTACTTCTGTATTGTGAGTGTGTCTTGACTACATTTCTGTGTTTTCTTTCAATTTCAAGATATGGTATTTTAGAAATCAGAGGAACGCTCAGAGATTAGGATTTTAAAAAGCATGTCAGGGTGTCTGCTCAGTCTGGAAGTTAGGACTGCATAATCTCCTCTGATTCTGTTGGTGTTGCTCTGTACTAGGCATTCTTGAATGAGATAAGACCTGATGCTTTCATGTTTCTCTCAGCAAGTTCTTCTTAAGCACACTAAGAAGATATTTAATACACCCAAACAAAAATTAGAATTTCCAGAACGTCAGTTGGCATTTAGAGCTTTGGTTTGGTTTCAGAGGTGCTGAGCACCCACCTGGCAACTGGTGGTCGGTACCAGCTGTTCTGGAAACAGGAGGAGTTGCCTCACACCTGTGGCAGCAAAAGTAATTTTGAAAAATGCCTTTGAATTTTCAATGTGTGTATCTTCTTAGTGCCAGAGGTGCTTCTAAAGGGGAAATAATTGCAACAGGAGAACCTGACCTCATTTCTTGTTCAAAAGGGGTTGTAAAAAGACTGTCATCTCCTGAACTGTGGATTTGTGGCTGTTGGCTAAGGCACATGTCCATCAGAGGGATCTGCCTGCAAGCAGAATTGGAAACCAGGATATTAAATCTGAGCCCTGTGTTTTGTTGTCCTGACCTCAGTATTTCTGAGACAGGCGAAGAAAAAGTCCTGACTCCATTTAAGCCCAAACCTTTGGAGCCAGAAGGTTCAGCCTGACTGACTTGTTTATGAAGGTTTGCTGCACTTTTGCTAGTAAAGCTCAGAGTAGAGCAGAGACCATAAGATGCATTTTTTCAACACTGTCTATGTGTTTTTCCACTGGAAATTATAAAAACCCCATGAATCGTATGGGTTTTGTGAATACTTTTCCAGAATTCCTGGCTTGTTCTTGTTGTGTTACGCTTTTCACTGCTCTGCTTTTTCCTTAATCAAGAGCCTGCCTGTTTGTGTGAAGCTGCTGCGTTTATGCAAAACCTGTGGTGAAACAGTTGGTGGAACAGTTGGTAGCTCAGAGGTGCTTGAAAAGGCAAGTAGCAGAGAAACAGTGTCTCAGGNACAGTTGGTAGCTCAGAGGTGCGTGAAAAGGCAAGTAGCAGAGAAACAGTGTCTCAGGGTAGCAAAAAGTTCTGCAGTGTCTCAGGGTAGCAAAAAGTTCTGCTGTTGCGTGAGTAGCACACGGCCTGAGTAGCATCTCATTGGAAAGGATGATTGATTGTATAGTAAAGGTCTTTGGGAGAAGTAGTAAGGGGTAGAAAAGTCTCTGAAAGGTTGTAGATTCAGGAGCTCTTCAGGGTGTTTTGAAGCCACACTGGATGCTGTTAATTTCATAGAAATTTAGGCTCATCTTTCATCTCATCAGGCTGGTGAAGTCCCATCAACCCAAATGAAGATAGAAAATGGATTTATGTGGTTTTTCCCTGTATTTGTTTCTCAGAAAGCCACAGGCTGTCTTTAAGCCACCCTTGAAGAATGCAAACATGGCTTGAAATGTAGCTCTAGAGAGGAAATGCAGGCAGCCTTTGGAGGAATTCAGGTTTGGATGAGACTCAAAATGAGTGTTGTTAGAAAGGGGCTAAATAGGTTTAAAGTCATATTGCTAGTGATTCCTTCTGCACTCACAAAGTGAAAATGTGATCTGATATACATAAATTAACCAAATAAAACCCTTATCACACAGCTCTTGCACATTGCATTCTTAAGGCTGCTTTTTTTCTTGGTGCCGTAAATAAAGCATTTTGCAAAACACAAAAAGACAAATGAGAGGCTATATTGCCACAGTGGCAAGAGCTCAAATTGGATTAATGGGGAGAATTTCGTAGGGACCTTAGATGGAAGAGTTGAGACTTAAAAAAATGGAGCTCCATAACCAGTCATATAAAGACAAGAGAGTTGAAAGTAAACTTAAATGCACTGACTGAAGCATTGCCACCATGGATATAAACCCAAGCCTTGGACATCTTCTGGCTGGTTATGTGTAGCCACAGGTCCTGGTGTACAGGCAGGTCAGTTTGGTGTGTCTGTACATGGAGGGCCATGAAGGCCTCCAGAGGCACAGGATCACTGTGAAGCAGCAGGAGAGCTCTCACCGACCCATTTCCCAATAAATTCTAAGGAACAAATTTCCTCTTCTTAATAATAACCTGCCCTAATAATCAGCTGCCTTTCTGAGCCCAGACCTCATGTGGTCCCTCTGTTCAAACGTAGCACAGGGAGAAGGTGGTTTGGATTTGGTTTTTTCCTTTCAAATCATGTTGTCACAAGCCCTTTTGAATGTGAAAGATAAATGAAGAGGAAATGAGGCAACTTATCTCCTTTCTTATTTCAAGAAGGAAGGAGCATTGAAACATTGGGGCGGAAGAGCCGAGCAGCCAAGGAGACTCAAGCACAGGCTTAGTGAGAGGGACAATAGCTGAGTGGAGCTTCTTCCTGGGAAGTCCTCTTAGGAATGGAGAAAACAAACACCAGTGGTAACTATTGTCCTCCCAGTGATGCTTTCATGAGTGTTTGAGGAACTGAAAGCAGTCCAGGAGGAAGAAGAATAATGCACAGCACTTGGCATGTCAGGTGTCTGGATGGAACCCCTCTGAGCTGATTTCACTGAATAAAAGTGGAATTTGATGAAACCAGCCCCATGGAAGGAAACAAGGCAACTGGGACCTGCAGAGCTGTGTGTCACCACCTTCCTGGTCA
>WAAG01023317.1:8479-31353 GCA_013390105.1 Tichodroma muraria
TTTTTTTAATATTTCATTCCCTGGGAGTTTGGAGCTCACAGAAGGTGAAACACAGCATTGTTAGTGGAGCTCCACTGTGCCAGGTCTTTGCCCTGACCTCGAGATAGAGATTTGAACTCTAAGGTGGCATTAATTCCTACAGCTTCACTGAGCTCAACTAATTCAGTGAGCTGGCACTTTACTCCAGAGGAGGAGGGTTTGGCCACCCCTTCAAGAGTGGCAGTGGATTTTATGGCTTCATGGGCGAAAGCCAAACCAGATCCATGTGGGTTAGCCCAGTGTGGCTTTTGGGGGAGCAGGATTTCACCCCTCACAGCCCGGGACAGGCTCCCCAGGGAAGTGGTCATGGCCCCAAGCCTGCCAGAGCTCAAGGGGCACTGGAACAACTTTCTCAGGCACACTGTGTGACTCTTGGTCGTTGTGTACTCTGTAATATCTTTTTTTTAGCCTTAGGCTTCAGAAGTTCAGCATTTCTATAAAATCTACGTGTGCTGAAGTACCATGTTGTAGGTGATACCTTGTGTGCACACACTTGGAACCATATTGCATGCTATGATCTAATAATTCTCTGAGGGATATGGAAAATATCCATAGAAAATATCCTGGAAAAGAGCAAAGATTCTTCGAGCTTTGGGCATGCTGGGGTTTGTCTCAGAAATCTGAATCTGCAAGAATTACAGTATAAAATTACAAAAGTTCTGTGTTTTCGCATCAGGACCTTTACCAAGCAAATGAATTTGCAGTGGTAACATAAAGGCAGTGTTTGACCTTCTCCATCACTCTCCACCCCTTATAAAGGAAATAAATGATGGTGGCTCGTTAGTATTCATATGAAGTCACCAAAGAGATGATTTGCCTTGGAATAAATATGATTGAATTAGAAATGCACAGTACTGATACCCTGACCTCAAGTAAATGGGTTCCTTATTTATAAAAATGCACCTAGTTATACTTCTCTTTTTGTCTGTTAATTGTGTTCGTATATTAAGCAAATATGTAACTCAATTCCAAAAGTAATTGAAAGGTTTTATTTAGGAAGATGAAAGGGGTCTGGCAGTTCATTCAGACTTTTGAATAAACTAATCAGACTACTCTGAAAACTGATGCATATTTGCATTTTAAAATATGAAATAGAAAATGTCTGCTTCATAAAGTAGATCATTATAAAGTAGATCTGTTATTTTTAGGGCTTTAATTAAAGATGATTGTAGATTGTTTTAGACTTCTGTAAGGAATTCATGTTGAGCTTTGACAATACTGTTTCTTTAATATTATTCTGCAGTTAACATTTCTAAGCTCTGAAACAACTGCTAAAGTAGTTGAAATAAGTAAATAAGTAATAAAAAGCACATCAAAGTAGTTATGATGAGACAGCCAGATGGCAGAGAATTGCAGTTCTTGCTGTAATTTTATCGAAATTACTATTGTCATGGCATGTTAGTTTTCATAAGAATTTGTACAGTCACTGATCTTATACAGACAAATTAATTTCAGGTTCTCTCATGTGTAGTCGCATAACAGCTATACTTGAGCACGTACAAAGGAAAATTAAATAATCATAGTCACATAAACTTGAAAAGCAGCACAATTTAAGTTTACTATTCCATAACATCTTGGGATCAGTGATCATTTTTCTTATGGTAGACTCAATTTGATCTACAGCACTTCTGCCATTATATGGTTTCTGCTGCATTTAATCTTCATTATGAAAAGATATAGTATCATCTAATAGGGTGGAATTAGTAGTAATGCACAAGCATTGTAATAATTCCTCTGAGTTATATCATTTCATGGAGTTTCATGCTTCTACCTCTCTCATAAAGCTACTGGGATGAAAATAATTGAACCACTTAAGTTTCATAAATATGCTATCATTGCACGTTCTCTTCTTTGGTAAAGGATACCCTGTGTCTTATAAATGCTCGCAGAGGAGAAAAGATTGAGCCTTGCGTACCGTGAGCGTGTAATCCGATTTTGATTTGAATCCCAGGTAGGATAATGGCAGTTTGTTTCCCCAGAGGAGGAAGCCCCATGGCAGACCACGAGGGGATTCCTCTACTGAAGCTGGGTTTTTTTAGGCAAACAGTTTTTCCTGCTGTTTCTTTTGCTGTGTGAGTCCATGTAAATCCCTCTGCACTGAGAAATGATGGGGAGAACTGATGCGTAGGCACGTAACGCTGAATGCAGTTTTAAAGGCTCATGCAGTCTGGCCACAGCAGATATCTGTTGTGTCTTTAGTCAGTTTAAGGCACTGTAACTAAAGACTGCTTTTGGGACTTGCTTTTCACAGACTCTAATTTCTCTGTGTTGGCACAGGAGCTCCTCAATAAAAAGAGCTGGAAAGCCTTATGGAGAAATGATCAGGCTGATATTGGTAGACCTTTATGATGCTGGAAGCTCATCAGTTTTCTTAGTAAAACCTACAAAAAAGCAGATGTAGAGGAAACTGAAATCTCAGCTGCATTTTTACTTTGGTGAAATTTTATCTGCTACAGTGCAAATGTAAAATCAGTGTAAGGAGGCAATTTTAATGCTGCTCTGTTGGTTTTTTTTGTGTAGCTCCCCCAATCTATCTATACAAAGAATCAAACCAGGTTCAGATATTTGTGCCTGTTGTTCTCAGTGATGTCAAAATACTCTAACTGTAAGATGGTATTTCAACCACTGAATGAATATGTTAGGTTCTAGTGGTTGTTTAGTGAATATGTCATCACAAGAGTGTGGCAAAATACAATGGAAGCATAACAGAAAATCAGATTATTTCTACATAAACAGTTGGTTATTGACATATCTGAGAGAGTACATTTGGCATGGGGAATAGTTGTTCATGTAATTCTAGCAGCAGTTGCAGGTTGTTTCATTTCAACCCACGTGTGACTTCACTTGTGGAACTGTCCAAGTAACAGAAGCCCTGCTAGACCACCAGGGTTGGCCACTGAAAGGGTTTTCCTACTGCTGCTGAAGAAAACACATTTTATAGAAAGAAGCTTTGTCATGTGCCTTGTGCAGTTTTTATTCTGCTTCTTAACTTGAATGTGGTTTCCAGTCTGTAGATCATCTGCAACTTACTTGTATAGAGAGAGAAAAATTATTTGCTACCAGGCAATTCTTTTCAAATATAAATTCCAATTATATATTGATTTTGGTGAGCTGATGGTGTGTCTACTTGAGGTGGTAATCGATAAATATAAAGATGACACTATACTGCCAAATGAAGCTGTGTTCAGCCACACTTTAATCTCATGTGCATTTATGCAACAATAAAACAAAACAACCAAAATTTACTCTAACAGGAATAATCATGATTTGATAAGATTGTTTTAATCTGAAACAGCAACAATAAGTACATAAAACCTAGCAAAACAATTGAAACAAATCCTTCCTGGAGAAATCCACTACAAATAGAAATAGTTGAAATCTAGCATTGAAACACCAGGAGAGAGGGAAGATCGAAAGAGAAACAGGAAAAATTAAGCAAGTAATAACATGAGCAGCTGGGGAGAAAAAGAGAAACAAAATAATAGTTGATGAGAGGCAGGAAAAAAAAAAAAAAAAAAAAACACATTTTGTTCACAACCTGTTATTACCAAGAAACAATTTTCAGTATGACTAAAAATCATGTTTAACAACAATCCAAGGCTTAATTCATTAAACACACAGAAGCCTTGAACTTCTCTTCTTGGAGGTTAGTGAAAATGGTTGCAATCCTGTACTTCTTACTTGTTGTGTAAAATTTAAATATTTTTTTATTTCAAAGCAATGCTTATATTTATCTGCTGTTTGATGGGTAAATTATTGGTAATAATGGAAAATAAACAACAATGAACAAATAATCTTCGTACACAGGACAGATTGTCCCCAGCATGCTCCTGGATACCGATTCAGTCAATATAATAATAGAATTATTATTTAATTATTCTAGAATAGATTCATTATTTAATAATTCTAGAATAGAATAATTTAGGTATATTTTTAAGTATTAATAACTGAGCTCAGGAAATATTGTCTAAAAGAATTGGCCACAGGACATGTAACGTGATTGACTTTTTCCTTGTCCCAGAGAATCCCGAAGAAGCCAAGGCAGATCCATGTTTGCCCCTGCAGGACGTGCATCACAGGATTTGGGTTTGCCCATGGCTCCTTTGTGCTGGCATGACTATCCCATAGTTTGACTAACACCACTCCTAAAGCCTGGCAAAATCACTCTGAATTCCACTTCTCTCTTCTGTCCTCCACATTGCTGACTGCTCTTCTGAGGCTCGGAATAGGTATGGATTTGCCTTTTTTTTAGAAGTAAAAAATTGAATTTTTTGCATTTAGAAATGCAAAAAATTCAATTTTGCATTTGAAATTAGTTGTAACAGGTATAGCAATAGGAGAGAGCCTATCCACTGATGGGCAGATCCGGGGCCGGTCCGGGGCTGTCCCGGGGCCGATCCGCTCCACGACATCTAAAGCTGACACTTCCCTTGCTCCTGATGGAGAAACCACGTCCAGCTTTAGAGACCTCTCAGGGAACCCCCTGATGATTCTTCTCGTTTGGTCACTAACCAACAAAGGAAGAAAACCCCACAGCAAAACCAACCCAAATTTTTCTGTTCTTTTCTCTCTTTAAGAATAGTTGTGAGGTCTAAGCATGGCTCAGGGGGGTGGGAGGTACCTTGCATAACTGAAGCATCTGTATGCAGCTCCATTCTTCCTAGTTATGCTGGATTTTTCTTTTAGAGTGCTTCCTGAAGAAGTAAGGGGACCTGAGTCATTACAAATACCTGACTAGGTTCTGTCTGACTGGCAGGGAATTTCTGCTAGAAGACACGTGGTTTCACTAGTAAGAACTCTTACAAAATGTCTATTAAAACAAAAAACAAACAAACAAAAAAAACCCCAAAAAACCCCACAAAAAAAAAGTAAAAGAAATAACACAAACAAACAAAACCAAAAATGCCAACCAAAAGCAGTGATAAAGTAAACTTAATTTCTAACAGAAGCAAAATTGCTGGCAAACAAGCACATGCTGGTTTCCTCTCTCAGAAGCTCCGTTAGGTCTGTAAATGCTGCTCTGCTCGTGGCTTTCTGCAGAGGCAGGATTTGTGGCCATGGTTTATGGAAATGGCTCTGCATCTGGAAGTTTTCTGCCCCCCAGCTCTCCCTCCTGGCGTTTCTGAGAGCAGCAGGGCAGCTGCCAGGGATGGGCAGAGGCTCTGCAGGGGCGGCCAGAGAGGGAATGGTGTGCCCATGAGAGGAGCAGCCGGCCTCTGCCAGTGGGCAGAGCCTGCAGAACACGGGCAGCAGCAGCAAATCCTCTCAGGCTGGGGAAGCACAGGGAAACGGGGAAGGTATGCGTTAAAAAACTGCTTTTTGGCACGTGCTGTGTCAGAAAGCTGTAATGGCACTTACCTTTATACACTTCTTTTTTTTACTTTTCTATAAAAAAATGTATTTTTCTTTAATTCACCAGGCTGAGGACTAAAAAGCAATTTTTTTTTGGTGCGTTTTGTTTTAGCAAAGGACCTCAGTGTGGAAAAGAGCAAAGTTCAATAGCTGTTTTATATCAAAATGAGTACTGCCTTGCCAAGATGCATGCAGCACCCATACCTGATTATTAATTACTGGAATAACCCGATTATTAATTACTGGAATAACCAGTTCTTAATGTGGTAGGGCTTCAGGCAGGAGCCAGTGAGAGATAGTGAGCTATAGAGACAATCCTCAATGTCTCTGTGCATCACACTTTATTGGCCTTGTGGCCAGTTACAGAGTGCCTGCATGCTGTTCCTGGGGGAAAAATATTTTTAGACATGTTAAATGAAGCATACTAGTGTTGTTTATCCTTTAAAGGACCAGAAGTACCCATAGCACTTTTCAAATGTGAACCAAAGCAGGGTTCTTGCCCTTGTAAGCACCTGATGCACAAGAAATCATTTAACTGTGTGGATTAACTGGCGACAGCTACCTGGGAACAGCAGAGACAAAGAAAACCTCCCTAGCTTCCTTCATTAGCTGCACTAAAATAGCACATTATTTCAGTAGTAGTTAGTTATCTGTAGCAGGACAAGAAGATATTCTTGGCCACCATGTAGGTTTTGTTGTTTCTCCACAAATTAGAATAATTAAAATTACGTGTATTGGCTACGCATTGAATTTGCCATTCTATGCCTTGCAACAAGGCTTTATCACCAAATTAAGAGACAATTCGTGTATGTTTTCATCTGCAGAGACATCACCCTGAGTGAATCATTTATGCAAAGGCATATGCCATCCCTAAATAAGTTCTCAATGCACAGATATGCACTAGGATTACTTTTACATTTTATTTTGGGCTCTCCTGAGTACCTGTGCTGCTCGTGTTGCTTTATAGCTTGTGTGACAACATGACTTCTGGACCCTTAGGCAATGCAGGGAGAGAATTCAGGCAGCTGCTTGTCCTTGATTCACTGTCAACAGGGTCTGTTTCCTCAGAATTCCCCAATCAGTTGTTAAGGAACTCGAATTGTTTATTATTTCTAACTTCAGAAGTGAAGTGTGGGTTTTTTCCAAGGAACCAGAGGCGTGCTGACTTAACTTCTGAGCAGAGCACTGAGTGCTGTGCAGTGTCCCCTTCATGAGGAGTCAGGAGCTACAGCAAAGCCCTCCTGCTGAGGCATGGCACGCAGCAGTGCCAGTTTCCAGGGAGTCCTTCAGGAACATCTAGGTCACACTCCAAAATCTACACGTAGCTTTCTCTGCATGCTCACAAATTTTAAAAAAATAATTTCCCTTATAATTTTCACAAAGCTGCCATAATTTTTTAACAGAAAGTATCCACCCAGTGCTTTCTGATTGATTTTGCAGTGAACGCTTGTTCCATCAGATGTTTTAACTAGTTTTATTGATTTGATTTAATTTTATATGTGACTACTTTTGGAAAACCTACATAATTTAGTATAATCAGGCTCCAAAAAGCTTCTTTCAGGATTTTTAACCCTTTGGAGTCATCAAAATAGACAAAAAAATCAAGAAAGTGTCCTTGAAGTAGCTGGAATTTCATACAGGCACAAAGCAGATATAGTGGTGATGAAGCTACAGTTTCTAGAAGAATTTTAAAAGCACTTCCCAAACTTGTGGAGACCATCTCTAAAATGCATCAGGAGTTATCTATGTGCAGATCCCCAGTGCTTGTTAAAACAACTGGTCCTGTGTCTGGGGAGGCATGAACCCACAGCTTTTGTTCCATGGAACAGGATGAAAATGTGGAAAAAGAGCTAATGCTTGAAGGAATTTCTTTTCATCCCACTGAAAGTCTGGAGCAACCTCAGAGTAACTCAATCACTGGGTTATATTAATAATTTTCTTTAGTAATCAGTTTGTAATTTTCACTTCTGGTAATTTTCACTCTTCTGTGAGCATTGCCTTCCTGGCTGGGCACATTAATCAAGGAGAACTCATGATGTTCAGGCACTTGTGATATAATGATTTTACAGAGACCAGGCAGCTCACTTGATTAGAGAAAGATTATTGCTATTATTACTATTACTATTGCCATCCAACCATTCATTTAAGTAGTAAGGTCCAAAGCCTGAGGGCTCTCCAGTCCAGGGTCTGCCTGGATGAATTAAACTCTATATCAGGTTTGAGTTACCAGGGGTCTGGAAGCATCAAGGTTTTGGTTAATTTTTTTTAGGTCTGATTTTTCTTGTTCATTTTCTACTGTTACAAAAGCTGTCAGTTTTTAGTCTTCCCGATCCCTTTTAAAGACAGCTCAAGGTTGCTTGTTGATTTCCCTAGCAGAGATCCAAAGAGATTGTCAGAGGAAATGGGGAAATAACCTGGTAGCATACGCTGCTGTGGCGAATGATGCTTTTCTCTTTTTTTATTTTTTGTTTTTTTCTGACTTCTTTTAAAGAGAAGTGGATGTAGGTCTTTCATAACCTCAGGCAGGACGCTCAAATCCACACATGATGTGCATGACTGGCCCCAAAGTCTAAGTGCTTTTAAATTGTTCATAAACTGTGACACTGCTGTTACTGTGGCAGTGAGCAGAGATGTTACCTTGCGAGGAGCTGACTAAAGCAGCTGCAGTAGGATAAAGCTCCACAGAGTAAGCACAGTCTTGCTAACTACCCTTGTAAGGACAGATTATTACTGCTAGCAGTGGATTTGATTTTCCATAAAATAATTTATTTTAAGACAGGAAAACACTTCAAGGTTAAAAATTCTCTGATGAGGTATAAAGACCTAATAAACCAAATTTAATGTAGCACTGTGTAATTGGGAACTACTACTGGCAACATAGGTCTATTAGCTCTAATGCCTAGAAATATCTATCAGAGGCTGCTCAAAACTTCAACCATTTAGAATGATATCTAAGTTATACCTAGTCCCACTGTGAAAGGTATCATTCCAAGCCATGTAAATTTAATTATGACTAAAGCCAATATCTTGCACAGAAATCAGTGTGCTGCACTGATTACGAAATTGGCTGAATCCAACAGGACATATTTTCTATATCCCATGCCACTATTTTTCTAATATAATCTAAGTGAAATATGCTGCAGTAGTGATTTTAGTAACGTAAAGGAAGAGATCAGTGCTGCAAATCCACAGTATTAAACGATCCTTAATGTCTTTCCTAAAAATGTTAGCAGGAGGAATGGAAATGCAAAAGAAGTCTGGGGTCCAAAGTAACTTGAACACAGGGTGACCATTTTCTGTCTGTAATGTTTGGTACTTCTTTACTTGCTTCTGTTCACAGCCCTCTGTCCCTCACCTGAGGTAATTAGCAGTGTGTGTATCCCATTCTGCTGAAAGGAATATTTAGAGATAAACGCCTCATTCACCTTCTGTGTCTTAATGATACCACAGGGTGAGCCAGCGTGCCTCACGTCCTCTGTTTAATTTTTAAGGTTGGAAAATACTCTTCAGCAGAAGAAAGTGGTATTAGTAATGCTAGTCAGTAGAGCCCAAAAACTTCCCTGCAGGTTTTCACGGGCTATTGGGAGCAAATGCCCAGCTTGCAGGTCAAAATCCATAGCACTGCTAGAACCTATGTACATAAAATCTGTTGTGCTCCATTGAACACTGAATTTCTCCTGTCTTGTTTTGACATTACTCACAGTGAAACAGCCAAATCAATCTAGATGAACTCAATCCTTTCTGGGCGAAAAGCAAGAAAACTGTTCAAATTTCTTACTTTGTAAGGATTTGTAGCGATCAAAAATGTACGGAGATCATTCCTATTGTGAAGGAAGGGCAAAAATACTGTTTCAAAACTAAAAACAATGCTCTGATAGGATTCAGCTCGGAGATTTTGTCTTTCAGGGGAAACAGTACTGGCAATTATAGCCAGGTTTTGTCCTTTTGCTAACTTTCCTTTTCAGGGTGGTGCAACTTCTTTAAAACTTCCGTGGGAAGTTTTTACGTGGCAGGATTTTACAAAACTGCAGTTTGGCTTCTGCGAGCATGCTGCAAGGGTTTAGGAAACAAAGCAGGAGGCAGGAAAAAGTGGGGCACTCTGCTGCTCCCCCACAGATAAGCAGCAGAGGTTCCCTAATACTTCCAAAGAGAAAACAAGCAGGGAAGCACTTGCTAAGCACTGTGCACTGAGCTGTCACCTTCAATGTACCTTTGGAATCCTGGCTGTTTCTTAAAGGGGAAGATGGAAAACAGAAAGTGTAGAGTTTCATTCGCGGGGACTTTGTCAGGAAGCGCGGCTGCGATATGATTTCTGTCAGAAACAATCTGCTTGAAATTTTTCTGTCTTTACTTTTGAACACGGAGTTGCTTGTCTGTGTTCTAACCCTAGGTGATGGGATCTGCTGCCTTGTCAGATAACATTTGAGTTCACTCACTACCTGCTTGTTGACTAGCACACAGACTCACTGTGGTGGCAGGGAAAGCCTTAAGGCTACTCAGCATCTGTCTCTTCTTGTAATTAGTTGCAGCCTTGTGTACAGAGCAAAACAGAGAATTTTTTTTATATATCTATTTTTTGTTTTTTTTTTTTTCTGTGAAAGAGTAATGCGCACAGACAGGAGCTTTTAAACTGCAAAAGAGTTTGCTGGTGTTTGTCATTCTTCTTATTCAAGATGAAATAGCTTTTTAGCCACTGAGAATAAAGTGTTGACGTCCTCTTTTCAAATTACACCAAGGATATAGATTTTTGGGAGAGTTAACCTCTATATGAAATCTGAATAGCCAATATTCCTGCTCTTACTTCTGATGGAGCCCACATTCATGGGAGAGAATTGGTGATTATGCTTCCTTAGGCTCCTGCCCTGGTGATTTTGTTGCCCCATGAGTGCTTTGCCAGCAGTCTGACAATTTGCATACTTTAAGCATCCACCACACGCTCCCAGCTCTGAATGCTACTCAGAGAGGCCTTCTTGGACCAAACTTCATAAAAAATTCTAACTAGAAGAAAAGACAGCTTTGAATATTTGAACGCCTTCTTCACACATCGAGACAACAGCTGTATAAAGTTAAAAAGTGTGTGTATGCCTGGGATTTATTTTAATTTTCATAAAGTGTCACGATTAACAGAGTTGCTTGTGGCAGTTTGGTGTGAGAGCAGGAGACAAACTTTGGGTTGTTAGAAGGATTTGATCTGTTGCTGTAGATTCAAATTCTTGCAGCACCAGTGTTTCTAGTGTAAAAAATTATCAAGAGAAAACGCTGCTCTTTGTGATAATTCTTAAAATTTATAAAACAGGTGAGCAGGAGGTTGATGCAACAACTGATAAATCATCAGTCAAGGTGTAGACCACCCCTAACTAACAAAAATGGCAGCAAGCTTTACGGAGAGGAAAATCATTCCCTAATTGCTTGTAGCTGAATTTCTTCTGCAGCAACCACCGTCACTGATGGGACTTGGTGGATGGAAGTGTTGCTATGGTTGTATTTAAATATCAGAATATCAAAGACATTGTCCTCGACATTAACAGCAATGAGGTTTATGACATAAAAGAAACCCCTCATGTTTCTTCTGTACTGCTTCTCTTTATCAGTTTAATCCTACATGAGCCATCATTTGGGTACTTTTCCTCTTTTCATGCTTATTTGAATGAACAAAATGCCATTAGTTTGCATGGAGGAACTGCATTATTTTAAAAATCGGTTCCTCAGATTAAAGTGTCATAAAAATAGTCCTAACTTTATTATCTAGTGTTAATTTTTGTATTTGAGAGCTGAGCTGAGTTAGCCTTTTCACTTGATGATTTGAGGTGTTTGAGGGTTTGGATGTGCTGCAGTGAAGACAAACAGATCTCGAGATGGTGCTATGTAGGTATTAAATTAATTAGATAATAATAAAATGAAACAGCTTGATTTCCCTTTAAGATAGCAGGTGACCTTTGCTAAGTTCCTTAGGACTCAAGGAGTGGTTTCAAGAGGTGATTTGGACACGTGGGAGCCAAGGCTCTTCTCAAGTCAGTGGGAAACTTGGGAGAGTTTGAATCTGTACTGACTTTTCACTGGCAGCAGAGTGGTGTGACAGATGTGCTTTGGGACTAGAGAAACGAGGTTCCAAACAACCAAGCTGCAATAAGGACATTTGCCTCTGTGGATCTTGCTTCCAGAATAACTCATTAATAAGAAGCTCAACCACAATGGGTTCAGAAGTTTCAGAAGCTCATCCTGAACCTAAAATCAGTTAGCAAGAACTGAGTAAAAGAGGGGTAGAGAGACCAGAATTAAAAACTCAAAGAGAGGGAAAAAGCATATTTAAGACCAGACACAGCAGAAGAAGAATAGAGGGAGATAACATTTTAAAAAGCACAAACAATAATGACAACAAAAAACAAACAACAAAAAAACAAGCAGGAAAAGCAAACAACCAACAATAATAAACAACCCAGTTCATATATCGTTCCTGCAATACTCTGTCCCCTTCATCACAGCAGCTTCACTCTTCAAGGATGCTGTGTCAGTAGCAGGGACATCCCTTAGGCTGCTAAGTGGAAAAAGAGGAAATATTGAAGCTCAGTTTGGTGTGGTTTACTCTGGACTAATGAAATGATTTTCCCACTTTTTATTTTGTTCCCCTTAATGTGACTTTCCTTAGAGATCTATTCCACCAATATTTTCTAATACGCAGTTTCTGGGTAAAATTATTAAATATCAACTATAGTTAGAAGTAAATATGCAGAAAAATAAAAGTGTCTACTTCCTCTGACATTGCTTCTCGGTATCACTCCATTTTTAAACATAGGCACACAGCTCTCTGCTATTTATTAGCATCTGTCTCCTTCATTTCAAAGAAAATATTTCTGTCATATTATGAATACTATTTATCTTCTTGATATTTTGACAGCAGTATTTAGCTTTCAACAGAATTTTTCTCTCTACAACTGCAGAGGACTCTGTAAATCAAGGTAGTACTCTGTTTTTACAGAGGGGAAACCTGAAACAAAGATATGTTAAATGATTCATCAAAAGCTAGCAGGCAACCAAGTCCCTGGGCAACCTGTTCCAGTGCCTGACCACCCTGAGAGTGAAACCTTTCTTCTCCTCTGGAATCTGAATCTCCCCTGTCTCAGCCCAAGGCCATTTCCTCGGGTGCTCTCACTGCAGGTGTGGCAGGAGAGATTTGTCAGGCACCTGTGGAGAGCGACGTGGTCCCCCCGAGCCCCCTCTTCTCCAGAGTAACTAACCCAGCTCCCTCAGCTCCTCCTCACAGGACTTGTCTTCCACACCCTCCGTGGGCTTTGTTTCCCCTCTCTGGACACATCTTTGGTGGGATTAGAATGCTCTGCTGTCCTTTAAAGTATTCCCATTCTAACAGAAGGTAAGGAAGATGGTGAATAGTGACGCGTGTTAAATAAAGTCCTTTGAGCCTGAACGCTGAGTCCGCATTCGGAGAACCCAGAGAACCTGGCAAAACACCATCAGGGAGGGGGGTGTGGGAGCACTGCCCCAGGAGTGCAAAGGTCAGTTCAGACCAAGCACAGTCAACTGAAGAATCTGAACTGTATTATTCCAGATACATCCGAAAAACCTGGTTTAGGTCATGGCAGGGCGTGTCCCGGTCTTCGCGGCACGCTCGCCGCGTCCATTTGGGTGTCCCTCCCTAACAGATCTCCCAAAAAGCTCAGGGAGGTCAGGATATGTTACTGAAATAACAGGATGGTAGAGAGCACGTGCAAATTATCTTGTTATATGAACAGAGGCTCCCAGCATGGGTTTTATTTTCAGTATTCGTGTTCTCTTTGCTCTGCTCCCTAGCAGGGTTTATAAAGTATCCTTGCACAGAGGATGCAAGGTGTAAGCTAAGCGGGGAAGTGTGGAAGGGGCAATAAATTGCTGGCAATAAACCAGCAATTCATGCTGGAAGGGGCAATAAACTCTGCCTCTGTTTCAGCTTGGCACTGCAGGAATAATAACAACGCCCACAGGTGGGAATCCAGTGTTGTTCCTGGTAGATTTAAGGAGATACAGAATGTTTCAAAGTTTCCTCCAGTTCACTGGAAAATTATGAACAAGAGCATGATGATTTCTTTTCGTAATTTTGCAATGTGGGTACCAAACAAAAACATCTCTTGGGCAATACAAAAGAACTTTGACAAGTTTGTTGTAGCAACTGCAGCCATCTCTCGTTATTTTCATGTCACTTGCTTGGTTGAGCCTATGGTAATATCTGTGTATGCAATATCTGCCAAGTATTAGTAATTCCATGAAAATAAGCATTTAAGATTCCAGGTAATAGAACCGGGGTTCAGGAAAATATGTGAAAGCAGAATTAGTGTCACCAAATATATACCTCAGTGAGAATTACATGCGATTTCTTTTCTTTTTTTTTTTTTTTTTCCATACCATTCCATTTCCAAATTATTTCTGGTTTTCTCCAACAAATATTGTACCTTGGTTTCAAAATCTTTCATTTCTGTATTACCCTTTTGTTTTTTTATGCACATAAAACCTTAGTAAAATATACTTTTCTGAGCATCCACCACAGTAAAAGAAATTTTAAGGGCATTTAAGTTCAATTCTCTGCTTCTGGGTCACTGTGCTCATACCCAGAAAGCAAAGTCTGTTGCTGCCTTCCATGCAGCGTTTCCCTCTGAGCATTGTGGTTTCAGAACATGGGCCTAAAGCCAAAGGTTGGTACCTCAGCAGCAAAAATGGAGCAACTTGCCACCTGACTTCTGCAAGGAGGGATGTGGCACACGGCATCAGCGTAGCCTTGATCAGTTCCTTCTCTTTTGCTCTCTTTAATTACTTTTAGTAATACCTCTGTCTCACACTTAGAGGAAATTTGCGTGTTTTTTCAAAGCTGGAGTCCAGCCACCCTCTCATGCCCATTCTGCAGCTGAGAGCATCAGGGAGGGGCAGTTTGGCACTGAGAGGGACGAGCTACCTTAGAGGGGAAACTGAATTCAAGCTGCAGCTGAGCACGTTGGAATCACCTCAGCTGACAGCTCTGGGGGTGCCTTAAAGCACCTTTTAACAGCTCCTGTCTGCTTCCTAGATTGCTGAAAAAGGGACCTTTTGAGCCATGTGTGCTTGCATAGGAAATATCTGTATATGTGTTTATATATATATGTGTGTTTCTGTATGTATAATATCATTTTACATACGTGTCTTGCTGGGTTTAAATTTTTAAATTAAAGGACATATAGGTACCTCTTTTTAAGGCTGAAATCATTAGGCTGACAAGATTTTTCCTTCCTCCTGTTCTCTGCGTTTTGTTGGATCTGTGAATGCAGGTAAATGCCTGTTATATATATATTATAAAAATGCTAATTTCTGCTTGGTTTCAGCACTGCTTGCATTCATACAACAAGGGAAGTACCAGCTCATGGTCTTCGAGGTGGGGTGATGCACACACATTGTGTTTTATAAATCATTCACTCCTCACCCTGAAACCTGTCCTGGGTGATCACGTGCTATTAAACAACAGATCCTTTCCATCCTCAAATGTGTGCCCACGGCTCGTAAAATTATCTCTTTATGCCTCTCATATCCCATAAGATTATTGTGGTAAGTATTTGGAATTAAACACCAAAATATCACTTTCAACATTTTCAGTTGATTCAGAATCCTCATTGGAAGCTGTTGCATAGTAGGTTTTTATGAATTACTTATTATAATAGCAGAACTATTCCAGTAGCACATGATGACTGCAGCTTATAAAAAAATTATATGGATATCTGTGACAGAGTAATATATGGAAACCTGTCATATAGAGAAGGAGGGCTTGATAGATCTCTTACTGTATTTCTGTATTAATGCAATCATAGAGGGCATTTTCTACAGAAGATGCTAAAGCTTGTTGAAAGACAGTGAATAGAAACTGTTTTAAACTTGGTTCCATTTAGGAGGGTTCTGAATAAGCCAATTGATCTAGTAATATTTTAAACGTGTTTTTCTCTCGTTATAAATTGATTTTCTTCAACACCATTTTTTGAGGGAAATGTTGGGTTGGATTTTTTAATAATTGACTGTCTTCACTCCTCACACTTCAGGTTTCACAATTATTTTTTTTTTCTCTGAATAGATGAATTGTATCATTTATGTTATCAATTACATCATTTATCAGCCGAGCTGTTGGGTCTCCCCAAACTTGCCACAGTGCAGTTGCTCTCAGAAATCACAACTGGGGGAGACGAGGAATGAATTTACAGGTATCAAACCCCACGGGTTACGTATGTCTGAGGAGTTTGGGAGCAGCAGGTCTTGGCTGAAGGCTGAGACCAGCCAGAGCCCTGGGTTTGTTGAGACCAGCGTGGGGCCCCTCGGTGGCTCTGCCGCAGTTCCGAGCTCACGTGCTACGTTTAACCAGCGGCATGAAACATTCCAGGGGAAGAGCAGGGAACTGGTCGTGTCTGCAGACACATCTTCTCTTTGGGTGTGCGGTGATACGCATTCAGCTGTGCAGCTTAATGGAAAGTACCTCATTAAGCTGTGGGGTAATCAAAGCTGTAAAATCACAGCTTTAATGCGTGGTTTCGTACGGGGCCAGCTTTGCTCCAATGCCGGAGGATCATCCGGTACCTGCGCCTCTGTTTTTCCAACTCTGACTGATAAAGGCTGTCTTTTCTCTATTACACATCACATTTACTCCTCCAAGATTAGCTTTAGGGATATGGATTTGTGGAAGGACTTGTAAAATGAGTCTCTGAACTGACATTACGTATTACCATTTTCAGAACGCGGTTCTGAAGAGAAAACTGCCTTTTCAAAATTCAGCTTCTTTATAAGAGAATGCTTTCCGTGAGAACATGTTCTTGCACCTGGATTCAAATTTCAAGTGAAAATTAGAGGCACACGTGTTCATATTCCTGAGTGCTAGCAATCTTACAGCTGTAAAAATTACAGTTGTGGCTGATAGTATTGTCTTATTCTTTAATGCCATAAAGAAACATGTTTGTCCCTTTCCTAAAAGAAGAGAAATATTATTTTTTAAAAAGCAAGTAAGAATAGCTCTTCACATGTATCTACTTAAATATCAGTATCAATAATTATAAAATGCCCATCAGCGTAACCTTCTCGTCCTAAATTTCTTTTCAAAGCCTATTGTTTAACAAAGTCTAAATATCCAGTTTTATGCAATTTTATTCTGTAGATACATATAGATAGATATGTACAATAACGTACAGAATGTGTTAATTTGTAAGCAGAACTTACCTTTTTGTGTGTGTCTCCACAGCTTTAACATTAAAAGATTGTTTATCTAAGGCCCTTACCACTCCAGTATACCACTAGATATATAGTGGTATAGGATATAGGTATAGAAATACCTATATCCTGTATTTCTATACCTATACAAACAATTGTATAGGTATAATTTATAAATTATAAATACATAAAATTTATTTATAATTTATACCTATATAAATTATAAATTATATAATTATAGTAAAAATTTATAAATATCTATATAGGATGTATGTGTAGAATACCTATTATAGAATATAGAATACCTATATATAGAGTTATAGAATACCTATATCCTATACGGGTATTTATAAATTTCTGTTTATAAATATTTATATACTATTTATATAAATACCTAATGCCTATATGGGTGGATATAGGTATATAAATTTCTTGAATTGTGTCTAAAAACGTAAATAAAATCTGTACTTTGAGTATGCTAACCAATATAATTTTTTTTCATCACTAAGCAATGTATTTTTGCAAGTCCATTTGTTTTTATTCCAAAATTGCAAGAATCCCCTTATGTAGCGTTCCCTTAGTCAAATGTTCACAAGGGCATAAGGAATATAAAACAAAGACAATTTTTAGGATTTTGTTAAGACTCATGTTTATCGCAGTGTGGACAAAAATGCAGAGAGAAGCATTTTCTTATCTATTCCTGTTACATTAGAAAAGTTCATGCCCCACTCTTAGCATTTTCCAACACAGCTGTAGAGTAGTTTAAAGCCTATTTTTTAAATAAGTGATGCTCAATTTGTCTTTGATGATCCGCATGATTCAGGTGAGATGGGAGCACGGTCGGGCCCTTATTTGCATAAAAATTAATCACAGAAAAATGTAAATTGATAAAATTTTGCCTGGCTTTTCCCCCCTATTCGGGAACCCATGGATGGCTCCCAGAAGCAATCATCTCAGTATGGTGCCGCGTTGGATGCTACACAAACGATCACATTTGTGTTGAATACTCACTCATTTAAATGTCAGCGCTGATGGGGCGGTACATCACCAGAAAAAATGAAAAATAAATACACAGCAGCTGAAGACCATCAAATCCGCGGGCACTCTTTAGAGATATATGATCTAATGTGAAAAAATTGTCGATTAATTATCCTTTTTCAAAGTGGTAATTGTTTTAGTATCACAGCAGAAAAAAAAAAATTGGCAATTTATTTGGAATCAAACAAAAACCAGTAATGTTAAATACGTCATTACACCATTGTGTTTATTAGAAGGCTGCAATTAATTCCCAAGGCTCCTTTGGTCTCTAGGACTGCATAAACTGACACAAAAGAACATCGCTATTAATTTTCAAATACTCTCTAAACCTGCAAACAATTTACCCAACAAAAATAAAGTAAGTAACCATTCAGAATACAAATTTTGTAAGTTTTTTTATTTTTCTAAACTGCATATTTCCATGGCATTGCTGTCACATAATAGTATCTCATGATCTGAAATGAATTTCTTATCTTTCTAAAGGAAGGGAATAATTTTCCTCATTTCATATACGTGTAACTGGAATATAGATATTTGTAGAAAAATTACGTGTAACTGGAATATAGATATTTGTAGAAAAATTGCCAAATCCCCCAAGATTCTGTGCGGGTAGCACAGAATCCACCCCCTCTTGTAATTTTACATTAAAAAAACTGAACTTGCTTCTCCTCCCTCATGGTAAATTTCAAATAAGAGAGTAAATAAATGGTTTGCAGTGGTTATGGCTCCAAATTTATATTTCTAACTGAGCTAAATCCAGCATAAAGAAAAGAAATGGTAGTTTACACCCCTTTCCTTTATTTTTTTTTCACCCTCTGCTTTTAAGAAGCAATCTCTAGAAAATTATAGCAACACAAGGACTTCTGTAATTTATAATCATCTGTAATAGGTCAGCCACAGTGCATTAGATCAGTGCATTAGATCTTCAGGGGCTGGAAGGCAGTGTTTCAGCAGTGCAGTCTGAGCCTGAGCTGAGAGGATAAATTTTAAAAGCCATTTATTAGGCCTGAATTGGAGAGCTTTGAATATTAGTATAATAAATAGTATAGGTTAATTTATCTTTTTTTTTCTTTTTTTTTTCTTTTTTTTTTCTTTTTTTTTTGTTATTATTTAGAGGGTTCTGGCAGTAGTTGCTTATATGATTTATCAGGGACACGACCCAACTATAATTCACATGCCTTTATACCTTTTATTTACTGTGCCAGTATATTAAAAAATGTATATAATACAAGTTAAAAGAACCATCTTATCATGGTTTCACAGAACCACATCTGACTTTTTACAACGGTTTTAAATGCAGAGCAGTGGTTCTACTTACAGCTAGAATAACATATTTTATAATTTTTTTTTCTGTTGTTCTTGAAGTCCATGTTTCAGAATCTGTCTGCACTGGGATCAAGAACAATTTTTGTCAGCAGTTTCAGCTGAGGAAATATTCCAGTAATAATATTTCAATATATTATTTACTCTCTGAAAATGTAGGGCAGTTGCAGTTTTGCCTGTGAGTGATTGTATTTGTGTACTGTAAAGGGCACCGTGGGGGAATGTATGGTTGATGGAGGGGGCCTGTAGATCATCTGACAGCACAGGTGGGAAGGTGGGCAGTGCCTTTTGGTGCTGTCTGAAGGGTTTGCAGGCGTTGTAGGGGTGGCAATTTAACCCCCAGCTGGAGGACTGGGGATATTTTAGGATTGCAGTCCTCTGTTCATGTTTGCAGCTGCCAGTGCTGGCCCTGCTGCTGCACCCTTGTTTCTCACCTGTTTCATTTGAGCCCGTAGAGTGTTTCTGTCCCTGCTGGTCCCCTGGACATGCAGATCCTTCTCTTCCACTGCACCGTGTGACAGCCTTGACCTCATCCCTGCACCCTGCCCGGCCATGCTGCTGTCCCACTCCACATTCCCCACTACATTTAACTCTTAAATGTCGATCAGTATCCGCAGCTGGCTGCGTGTCTGCTCTGGAGATAACCTGCGAGCAGAACCGGATTAAAAACCAGATTGAACTACGCAGCACTGTACTGGGTTTGTGTCCCAGACTCTCTCAGCTCTCACTGATGGGTTTTTCCTTTCAGCCCTGCAGAAGTGGGGTCCTCATCCCCTCTTCGAGTGGCCTCCCCACCCCAACCTTGCAAACTGCATCTCTCCCTCAGCTGTCGTGGACTGCTCTAGTGAAGGTTAACTCCCATGGCAAGAAGTAAAAGGAAAATCTCAGACGGCCTCTCCTAAAGATTTTCTTTACATGTGAAAGGTAAAGGATTTTTTTTTTTCCTTCTCCCTTAACCTCTGCACGTAGAGTCCATATTACCTTGCTTGGAGAAACATTTATAACAGCATAACACCAGATATGTGGAAAATACTGTGGCTTGCAAGTGGAAGGGAAGTATTATTTTCCATCAGATTTCAGGAAATTACTATTTTTTATAAATATTAGACATAACTTAGATAATTTCAACAAACTGTTCTTAACTTTGTTTTGTTAAGATAAAGTCCATCTTTTCAAGCCTAATACAAAAAGGGAGAGTTCTGCTGACTTCTAGGCTCCTCACTGAAGAGTCTTTGAAAATCTGATTATTCTTCTCTTACAGAATTCAGAGTGCAATTTTAAATACCTAGGTTTGAAAACTTTGGTCTGTATTAAAACACAAAGAATCTAAAGACAAAGAAAAAATGTGTGTTGCATGTGCAAAGTGAGTAACTGCAGAAAAGCTTTAGTCCTTGGCAATAACAAGTCCTAATCTGTTAAATCTTTCATACATGTTTGTTACAGACATGCTGATTGGGCTACTTTGGGTTCCCCAAAGTAATTATTATATACAGTGTCATATTCAAATTATATCCTGCACTGCATCTTGCACTTCGTTGCAGTACTAGAAAGAATATTGTTGGGTATTTTATAGAAGATGGAAGGGTCTCTTTTTATACCTTAAGATTTAATGCTTTATTTCATGTTTAAGTCTCCACACAAGAAGGAATTCATGGTACTGTCTCTATGTAAGTGGAACCTTCTTAGAAAATATAGAAAAGAAGCAGGGCTTTTTAAAAATCAGTTATTTCATAGCTGGCTTTAAGAGTTCATCATGCCAAAAAAATTCATATCTGTGTCTTATTCAGAGTGCTTCAGCTCAGATTACCAAGGGAAAAACAATGCCCTGAAATTCATTCTACTGTCAGCAAAATCGAGACCAAAGCACGTGGTTACCCTGATACTCTTCATATCCTATCATGGAATCTTTGAAGGCCTTTTATCCCCCCCTTTCCTCTGGTTGTTGGGAATGCAAGTACCCAGCATGGCTTGGGGGAGTTTATTATTACCAGGAAGACAGATTGCATGTAATCACCCCCTATGCTTGGGAAAGGAAGTAAAGCAAGGTATTCCTGTGAGAGTGCATCAGGAATAGCCAGAATTCAGAAACAAGCTAAAAAAACCCACAAACACAAAGTACCTGCTCTAACAAGGACTCTGGTAATGCAAAATCACTGAGAATTATAAATATGCTGTAGTTGCTTGACTATAAGGAACCGTTCAGTATAAAGGGAGAGATGAATGCGTGTTTCTATTTGTTTCTCTCACACTAGTCAGTCTGTAGCTACTTTTCTAGTAATAAGTAGTCTAATTACATGAGAAATGAGTGAGCCATTGAAAAAAATAATAGAACTAGGAGAAAAACTTAGCTCTCATTTTGTGGTCGTTCTTGTTCATTTGTCAGAAACCGAAGAGTGAAATAAACAGGTAACAAAAAACTCTGGAAGGATATTTTGGATTTTTTCCTGTATGCATCACAAACTATAAACACGATTCTCCCTGCCCTGAGCAGGACCTGCAGAGGTCTTCTTTGGTTCCTTTCATGTAAAGAGGTATGCTTAGGTATTTGTCTCTCAGGTTAGATGTCAGCAGTGATAACATGTCTTAAAACAAAATATAATGCATTAAGACTGGAAGGAGCCTTCCCATTTCCAAAATAGCCAGAAAAACTCATAATCCTGATTAAACCATGAATACTGAGATGGATTCAGCTGGAGACCATATAAATTAAGTTTATATGTTCTTAATGTTATATGTTCATACAAGTTCCTTACTTTCAGCTGTAAATGACATTAATTTTGGTGAGTGATTATCAGGGAGTTCAAAGTGTATTGACTAACCTCAGCCACCGACTTTCTGACCCTCAAGCAGCCTGCCCAGCTCTTTTTCCCCTTTCAGTAGACAAAAAAGCTGTAGGACAGCTGTGCACCACGGCATCATGTTCTCCTGGAGCTCTCCTGCTTGCTTTCAGAAACAACCCTGTGGTTTTTTTAGTTTGGATGTGCTCTCTGTCATAACAATCCACAAATTTTAGTACATTTACATCTTAAGAGAGATTTGGGCACCTCAAAAGGCTCTCAGGTGAAGCCAAGACAGAAGTCAGAACAGCTTCCAGCACGGTAGAAGTGCAGTATTCTACAGTATTTATACTTCTTTTTCCCTTTGAAAGGTGCAATAAGTGCAAACAAATGCAAATAAATCAGGCCAGGCTGTATTAATTCCAGCCAGTTTGTGATCAACAGCAGCAGCCTGCTACTGCAATTTGCCAAGCGCCTACCAGGGCTCAGCTAGCTGGAGCAGATGTTTGCAAGGGGATCATTTTGGATGCATTGCTCCAACGTGGCTGCAGAGACTGCAGCCAGCTACAGCTAGGTTCAGCCAAATTCAGAATCTGAAGTTTGATTGCCATTGGGAAATTAGCTCACACTCCAGTTCAGTGTGTTTAAATGATTTTTAAGTCAAAACAATGTCACTGCCAGGAGGTCCCATCTTTCAGACAATTGGGAGATTGTGCACCAGCACAAGAACTCCAGCTGCTTTTGTCTGAAGCAGCAGCCTAAATAAAAGGACTCGCTGTACACCTGACTTCTAACTTTTTAATAATTCACACATGTCAGATTTGCAGGCTGTACTGAGTAGCTCCTTTCTGCTAATTACATGTTGTCTCACACTGATGTCACACACCTCCTTAAATCATGAGCCACTTCTGAAAATTTAACCCAAAATATCTGCACTGTACTCTCTTGGCAGTTGTTTAGTTACAGGCAATTCTGTTTCCCTGTTGACTTTTCTCTTTTAGCATCCCTTATCTATCCAAAACTAGTTCATGGGAAATCAAAAATAAGGGAAGGCATGTGTGATGTCCATCACTGTTCCTGGCTGGCGTGTGAGAGCTTTGTCCAGCTGCTAATTGGGAGGCTGCTCTGTGGTAAGGACAATTAAAT
>WAAG01023317.1:31406-53247 GCA_013390105.1 Tichodroma muraria
CTGGTAAGATCAATATATTGACTTTGTGTGGGGAAAGCAAACTAGCATGTATAGATTTTGTTTGTTTGTTTTGTTTATTTCCAGGAATTTCAAAAGAACACTCAATTACAGGGTAGAGGTAGGGATTTTTCTTATGGGTCAAATAAAAACATGATCAATGTTGCTATAAATAAGTTTCACATATACTAAACGTGGAAATAAAATTCTGACACTTTGTTTATAGTTTGCCCGGAGTTTTGTGATTTGCATAGATATACCTGTGTGTGAAAGAGATTCAGGGAGACCTGCCAGCTACTCAAAGCATGAGTAATTTTATTTCATTTTTTCTGTAATGACTACTAAAACAAAAAAAAAGAAAATAAACCCAAACAACTGTAACCGTGCAATCTGTAATAAATTGAGCACACCAAAAGAAACCTTGTTCTCTGGCAGTGATGGGTTCAGCAGAGAGAAAAGCTTCTGTCAGGAAGCTTTGTGTGAGTCACTATCTCCATCTAGTGCTGCCAGCAAGGAATTGGGCTGCTAAACCCTCCGTGGTAGGGACACTGCAAACACGGGAGATTCTGTAATGATATAAAATTATTCTTCGCATAAACAGTTACTGTTTCAGGCATTAATTCATTATAGTTTAAAACACGTCACCGTTTCATTTGTAACACACAAAGTTTATAAATTGGCTCTAAAAGTTCACCAGGTGTTGACATTTGCCACTCTCAGGGTTTTCTGCAAAGACCTTTAGGTATATGATCATTAATATGTTCATTATTGTTAATTAACATGTTCATCAATAATAAATATCACAGAAAACTTGGCAGGAACTTCACTGAACCATGGAGTGCCCTCATGGCTGCCGAATGTCTGGGTCAAGGATTAATTTCCAATTGACCAAGTCTGTAAATCAGTGAGTGGCTGATACATTGCAGGCAGTGCTCTGAGACAGGAGAAAGGGGTGGGCAATGCATCACTCAGTTCAAGGAACTAAAACTTACAGGATTATACTACAGCAGCTTTCGAGCAGTGAAATAAGCACAGTCTCTTTTTTTACATCTTTTGCTTCAATACCAACTTAAAAAATAATTGCAGATTCAGTGCTGTTTACGTTCCCTCCCCAAACCTGGAAGAAAATTGCTGTGAAATAGTATTCAGCCCTATGAACAAAGCATCTGCAAAACACAAGTTCCCAGCTCAGGAAATAGTATTTTGCAATAATTCCAGAAACAACAGAAATACAAAGACAAGCAGTAGCTTTGATCTGCAGAATGTTTTACGCTTTTAAACACTTGATGTGAATTCTCACTACGAATTTTAGTCTTGTTTCAATATACTGAACTAGCACAAGCAATTAGCTTGTCCCTTTTTAGGGAATTAAAGATGGATAGAAGTGTAACTGGTGGAGTTTGTGGATTTCTGTGCATTGAGACACATCCCGTCAGACTCTGTTTTTTAGTGTAAGAAATAAGTGGAACCTTGTCGTGGTTTCAGTCTGAAACCAGACAGAAAATGTTAATTTATGATTAAATTAATGATGTTTTATGATGTTATAGTGCTTTAAAGGACTCAAAACCAGACTAAGCTTTTCATGGTCTCTTTGGTAAGTATACTTTAATTTTAATTTTTTTAATTGTAAAGGTTAACCATCATAATTGAAATTTTTATCTAATCCACTTTCATTTCTTTTGATAATTTTAAACCCTTGTTGTTTCCTGTTTATGAGCTGTAACTAATTTATCTAATCTTGCTCAAATAAGATAGTCACATCTCAGCAGTTTTGTAGGACACCTTATAAATTCAGATATTAACAACTTAAAACAAAATTAGGCTTATAAATATTTGCTATGAATTATTATAGGTTAAATGATAAGAATATTACTTAACTATTTTTCTTCCATTTAGTTCAGACTTCGAGCATTGTTTTGATCTAATTTTATTGGTTATGATATAAAAGTGTTGCATTGAGTGCTTTCCTGCATCTTCTACACAAAGAAAACACATAAAACCAATTAGATATCAAGGTGAGCATAGACTAAAAATTGTTGTAACAGCTTCAGATGGTTCAAATAACTTGCAAGGTTCATTTAAATATCTGAGTTTCACTGTGCTGTCATGCGGAGCTTTGGATTTCCGTAAGACTGTCAGGAAGTGATACGTGGGTTAGTCTTCATTTTGTGTGAGCAGAGAGGCACCTGTTCAATCCTGCTGCAGTTCCTTGGTCTCCTGGAAGGAGACAGCTGGGCCAGAGACCCTTACCTTCCCCTGTCAAGGGAAGAAAAACGTCACTTTTTTTTCCACAGGATGTTTGAGGTAATAATGGTAGGACTGTCTTCTAACCTTGTTTGTGACTGTTGCTTCCTACAGGGAGCATCTCCACCATCCCAGCTTGGGCAGTGTCCAGCAGCCCAGCTCTTTACAGCCTCTCTCTCTCTCTGTGTTTCGGTACGTTGGGGCCTCAGGTGCGTACAGTAAAATCCTCTGGCAGAAGGCAGGCGAGGCTTTGCATTTCTGTCACCTGGGAGAGCCACTGCTTCTCTACCCCAACACCTGCATCCCAGACAAACACCTCCCTCCTCTGCCCTTTGTTCCCAAGCATTCCTAGATCAGAGGTTGCAGCCTCCAGCCGCTGCAGTAAAGGCGTGCGAGGGAGGTAGGAAACAATTACAGAGTTCAGCGTCAGCAGTTTGTCATACCAGGGGCTGACAACAGCACAGGCAAGAACAGATTCTAAGAAAACTTCAGTGAGTGTTTCAAACAGCTTCCTAAATCACACCTCCATGAATGGACTCCTCTCTAGAGAGAAAGAAGAAATTATTTAATGCTGCAGTTGGTGGTCTGGGGCCTCGTCTTGGCCATCTGCATCAAAACCAAGATGCTCAGCAGGATGCTGCATGCAGGACCGCGGACTGGATGCTGCTGCTTTTTAAAAAGCTGTTTCTGTATCTGATTTTCGTTGATTTCAAAGGATTATTCTTTAAAAGTCAAGTGCTTAATCAATGAACTGAAGCACTAAATCCACACAATGAAGGTCAGTATTCATAACCTCGCGTCCATCAGACTAGAGCCTGCAAGTGTGATCATGTGCACTCTGTATGTTGCTATCAAGAACCACCAGATATCTCAAAGAGGGTTGAATATGCCCAGTGTACACAAAAAAATACCAAAAAAACAAAGGTCTGTATTTCATTTGGCCTTCCACTGACAGATTTTTGTTGTTGTTGTTGCTGCAAAGCTTTATTTTTGCACAGTTTATTTGGCTCTAATGTCAGCAATATTGAAACTGCTGAAGAGAACTGAACTACAGTCACACGCAACTTTATTTAATTATTCAGTATCTTTAATATTGTTTTTTACAATTTCAGTGATTTTTTCTGAGGGTTAGCTTTTATGTTTGTTTCAATTGTTGACTTTCATTTCTTGCCAAAGTAGCAAATCTCTTGATTTGAATTTTGCAAAGATATTTGATCATATTCAATTAAAAATTAATAGGATAACTAAATTTATATTTTCCCAATTATTTCTTTCTGCTTCCACAACAGATTTCTTTTGCTTCTCAAGAAGTAAAGTTGTCCTAGTAGTGTTGCTCTGACCCACAGCCAAGTGTGAAGTTAAAATACAGAAAACAAAGCAACATGAGATCTCGTATTTGCTAAAGCAAAACTAAAGAAATTAAATAATTCCACCGAAGTTCACTCCTTTTTTATGCCTAAGTTGCACAAAAGCTGTAGCTGCTCCTCAGCAGAGTACAGCATCTGACAATTGCTCTCTCTGACACTGCTGCAGTGTCCTTTTATGTGGTTCTGAGAACATTTCTTGACCCCTCCATTCCACGTAAATGCCACAGCAATTCTATGGGATCGTCTTTGGTTTTTCTTTGATATTCACTCGTGGAAAGTATTTTAATTGATGTTTCCTTAAGATCCCCTAGTAGAGTACGGGATTTTTTAAGCATGAGATGTTAAATTAACCTAATAATTCAACTACCACTCTGTTTATTTCTCTACATCTTTCTAATACTTTCTTTAAAAAAAATCTGCTGTTACAGATGAAATATATTCTGATTGGAAGACCTCATAATTTCTGAGGATTTAACTGAAACTCTTATATATATTAATTCTATTTCCAGGAAGAAAAGTGAGACTCTTCAAACCTGTAGAATTTCAGAAAAACTTCCGGAAGACAAGGAACCCTTATTAATAAGAAACCTGTATCTCAAAGAAAAACGTGCCTCAACTTCAGCCCTGACTCCAGGCTTTCAAGTCCCAGAGGTACATCTAGCATTCAATGAACTTTTCTGAAAAATCTGAATAGATCTGTATAGCAAAGAACCTGCAGTGCAAGTTTAATCTGCTGGATCTGTGTGGAAGTGGACAGTACAGCTGACATTATAAGACAACACTGGTGGAACAATCTATTAAGTCATTTAAGTGATAAATCAAATATAAATTTAGGTACATGCTCGAAATTTGGTAGGCTTTCATGAAGGGATCAGTTCTATATTTGTGCTTCTGAGAAAGTGGCGGGGCTCTCTTAAATAGGTTCTGCAGCTGAAGTACATTATGATATTTTTAAGTTGTAACTGGTGGTGCTGCTAGCTGACAACAGATACTGATTGAAAATTTTATTTACTATACATTGTAATATTTATTATTTAACACTTTTGCTATGTTGCATAGCAAACAACATTTGCTATGCAACACAGTAACATTTATTTTAATATGTTGAGTATTTTCCCATCTCAGTGGGCTGTAAAATCAAGTAGCTGTTTAAAATGAAGCTCAAAGATCAAAGCTCGAAGGGTAGGCATGGATCAAAATGAGACACAGGTTCCTGGAAGCTCAAGTGCACGGGATCAGCTGTAGAAGCAGGGTGTTGATACACTTCAGATCGTGCTCTCCATCTGTGGAAACTGCATCCCAACATCTCCTTCAGCACATAATGCAGATTTCGAGCTCCGGCATCCAGACCTGTGGTTTCACAATGTGTCTGGTGAAAGAATGGGAAAAAAAATATCTCATCTACTTAATAATTATCTTCCATTGTCCTTTTCTAAGACTTACCTATAGTTTCACGTGGCTGTGAGGGGACGTGAAATGAAACCTGGCCAGCAGACACGTTCCAAGGCAGAAAACTCCTTGTGGTAACGTAGATGCTGTCCATACACCCAAACAGAGAATTTAATGTAGTAAGTGCATCACAAGAAGCAGCATTGATGGTGGTTTGTTTCTTTTATGCTAAATCTAAGACCACAGAGCAGGTTTAACTTTCTGTGCAGACATATTGTGTGAACGTTGCCATTTGAAAAGGAACAAGTGAAAGTGTTCTTTGGTTATGAAAAATCACAGGAAATAAAATGGAACTTTAGAATTTGCTCTGCTAACCTTTAGTGCTGGAACACCAAGCTTCAGAGGCTGCTATTTCCATGGCAGCATGGTACTGAGGGTTTAGATTTTTAGAGGAGCTTTTTTCCATTGCTTATATATCATCAATGTTTGCCTGTAAATCACATAAAGTCAAAAAAAAGATGTACTTTCTTGGCATGGGATCTACTTATCCACAGATATCCTCTCATATCTGTTTTGCTTATTTGCATGTAACAGCTTTATGTGTAGGGTTTCTTTAGTATACAGAGCAATCCCAAATTACAGCAACAATGGTTTTACTGCCTTTGAAGAATGTAAGTCCATTCTTAATCATATGAACACACTTACTGCAACTGATAACAGGTAATTACAACTTGGAGTGTTTTAGGGTGAAATAACTGGACTTTAAATTATAAAACTTTACAACTGTATTAAACCTAAGCTTGATAGATTAACCTTACTCAATAAGATATTTAATGAAGAATTGAAGCAAAATTTGCTTCAGTAAGTGACTGTTGTCTGTCAGGCTGTGTAGTTTTAGTAGCCTTCACTTGCCAATACATGCATTGAAACAGAGATAAAAAATTACATGAGGGGAACAAAAAGGTGACAGTGTTAATTTATGTGTGCTCAACAGTCATTGAAGAGGAAGGACAATGCCAGTCACACCAAAAACTGTTTCAAATAGCCCGATGCATTTCTAATAGCACTTTCCACCAGGGATGTTCTACAGTCACCTCTGATCATAAAATTAGAAGGCAAAGTATTCTGCAAGACAGTAAAATCCCACTCCTGAAAAGATTTAGTTATGCTTGATTTCTGCAAGCCAAGGGAACCATCATGACAGCGGTGACGTTTAAAAGGCGTTTGCTGTGCTTGCAGAATGAAGGTCACACATAAGATCTAACAGGTCCTGTGGAATACTTGTTTTGAAACTTCAGATGGTCTTGCATGTTCATTGCTTTCAAGGTTGAGAAGCTGGAAATGTTTTCCTTTGTGTTCTTGCACAGGGGATGCCGTTGCTCTCTATAAACATTTACAGTGCACTTGTGTGAGGTTAACTTTAAATACACCCATCTCTGCAAGACTGGTGAGACAAAGCAGAAACTGAGAGGGTTTGTTGAAGCAAATCTATCAAATTACAGTAATGTTTTGCTCTTTCACTGAGAGCACTTTTACTAGCCACTTGAAGTGCTGCTCATCCTTAATAGCCCATTCACTAGAGAAGTCCCCAGTCAACAAGTCTTATTGCTTTATGCCTCTGAAAATGCAAGCCTGATGTCACAGAGCAGGAGACAAAAGCACAGCTATCAGCTGTTACTGGAAGAGATGTCACAAGTGTGGTAGAAAGAGAGTAAGGAAGCAGTAATTCATTTCAGTAGTGGTATAAAATTAATTTCTTTGAACACAGTTAACTCTGAGTACATCTTAAGCTTGGAAAAAAAAAAAGAGATCAGCTATCCATAATTTAATCAGTAGCTTACTCTAAAAACCACAGTGCAGGTCACCGCTTTCCCACTATGCAATGAATTCATTTCTTAATTCAAATGGACATTGAAAATTACCCTTTGAGCATATCTTACCATGTCAGTGGTTTGCATTCACAGGATCTCTTCCTTCAAATCCTTTCTGCTCATTTCAGAAAGAACTTGTGGACTTCTGAGCTAGAGCTGAAGTCTTCCTTACCACAGGAAGTGCAAGACATATAGACTTGGGAGGATTTTTTTTTTTAATATTTCTTACATAATTATTGTTTACACGATCCATGAGTGTGAGGCAGTGAATATGGATAATAAATGTTTCTAGTCCAAGTTTAAGGCATAGCTCTGGTTCCTTTGAGCTTTCCAGCTGGCTTGGTGTGTCTTCCCCACTGAGCTAACCCCTGAGGAAGAGCCTGCAGTGGAATTGAGAGAGTTCTGGCCTTGTATGTACCTGCTTTTACCTGTGGCACCCATTCTGCAAACGCTTGTAGAAGGTTGGGCAGGGACTGAAACCCAATCTGGAGCAATTTAATGATGAGCACAAGAACTGTTCTGTCAAAGGTTTCTGCAGCAAAACATACAAAATGCACATCAACTCTGAAACAGTTATTTAAATATCTTTTCCTAAACATTGAAAGCTTACTTGATCAACTCTACATATGGTATTTTTAATTGAGGGGATAACCCTCCACATTTTACATTTTATATGAAAAGGATTACATATATGCCATGAAAAACTTATATGTAATGAATAAGTTAAATATATTGTTTCTCATATTGTTAGCAGGAATGTTACCTTTTGACCTTCCTTTTGAGATTTTTTGGAACATTTGATGCTTCTGATAATAGTTTAATATTACTTTCTTCACATTGATTAAATACACTTCATACATCACTGAACAATGAGTAACATTCAAATAAGGCTGTCCATTGAACTGCCTGCAAAAATGATAAAGTAAAAAATTAATCTCCAAAGTAAAGTCAAGCCTGAAATTGAAATCTTTGATGCATACATTTCATAATTAGTTCATTCTGCTATATCTAAAATGCAAATACGGTGCTGTTAAAATAATTCAGGTCTTCCTGCACGGAGCGTTAATGAATTGTTCTAGCTGCTGCACCTCTGACTTCGAAGGATTCTGGAGTCATTTGACTTTTTTGTCATTTTCTTTGTTAAGTTGCTGAATTTTCCTTTTTATAAAGTTACTTAAAATAGCCCTCCATGTCTCTTGTGTTAGTTTAACTCTTGTTTCAGGCACAGGATCCACCTACGGGTCAAGGGGAAAAGAAGTTCACAGAATGTGAGCAGGATCAAAGCTTAAGGATATAGCTGAGGTCATTCCCCCACTGCTCTGCCATCACCAATTCCTGACCAGCTTTTAATGGTCCAGCTGCTGTAGGACTGTTCTCTAAACTACAACAGTGACATTTTCCTGTCAAGGGAGGTTGGCTGGATTGAGGTTTTTTAGCCTGTGCGTAAGGTTTTCGTTTTATTTTGTATTTAGGTATTTTAGGTTGGGTCTTTTTCCTCGGTAACTCCCTTGGGGACCTCAGCAGCATGAAGGCAGCAGAAGCAAGGGTTTGAGAATGGCCAAAAATTGCCACGCTGTGTCTGACCTGAAATCTTCTGTCAGGGAAATGCTCTGTTTCCTGCCTGCAGCAACGATGGTGAGTGACAATGGAAAAAATAGATCATAATTGTTGTCTTTTGCGTTTTCTAGCCTTAATTGCATTTTGAACATAAGTCTCTGAATCTGACTTATCCAAGTATCTATGTCATCCTTTGTATGGATGAGTTCCTAATTTTTTGTGAAATTACTGACTAGTTACTGGACTAAAACCTTGCAAGATGTTGAAAACTGAAAGGTTAAGTCATGAACAGTATCTGTATTAAATTAATAAGCCAATAGTAATATTCTTTGTGTGTCACTTCTAAGACAATAAGTCATTGCATTCAAGGGTGAAAAAAACTTTAAATGATGCAACTTCACTGGTGAGTGGAAGAAAAATAAATCTTATACTTTGGCCAAAAGAACACAGCCTTCTTCCCTGTAGAAAAATAAATCTTCTGAAGTAGATGTTAAAATTCAGCTTATGAATAAGGAAAATCTTCACTTCATAACATGTAAGCAAGAAAAATAATTACTAAAATGAATTTTTAATGCTTATGAAACATCAGCACTCTCCTATATTCTGAGAAAACCTATTTATAATTTGATAAAAGCAGAAAGCCAGAATACTGACTTCTACTCAGCTATGGTACAAATCCTAGAATCATAAAATGGCCTGGGTTGGAAGGGACCTTGAAGATCATCCAGTTCCAACTTCTGTGCCATGGGCAGGGACTCCTTCCACTAGACCAGGTTGCTCAGAGCTTCATCCAACCTGGTCTTGAACACTTCCAGGGATAGGGCAGCAACAACTTCTCTGGGCAGCCTGTGCCAGGGCCTCACCAGTCACACAGCAAAGAATTTCCCCCTATATCTAATATAAAGCTATTCTTTTCATTGTAAAGCCTTCCCCCTTCTTCTGTCTCTACCTGCCCTTGTAGAAGTCCCTCTCCACCGCTCTTGTAGGCTCCCTTCAGGTACTGGAAGGCCACAGTTAGGTGACCCCAAAGCCTCCTCTCTCCCAGGCTGAACATTCCCAATTCTCTCGACCTGTCCTCGTACGAGAGGTGCTCCCTCCCTCTAATCTTGGTGTCCTCTGGGCTCACTCCAGCGGGTCCCTGTCCTTCCTGTGCTACGGTCCCCGAGCTGGGTGCAGAGCCCCGGGTGGGCCCTCAGCAGAGCAGAGCAGAGGGGCAGGATCCCCTCCCCACCTGCTCTCACGCTGCTTTGGGCGCAGCCCAGCGTGGGATTGGCTTTCTGGGCTCCAGGTGCACGCTGCTGGCTCGTGTCCGGCCTCTCACCCACCAGCACCCCCGGTCCTTCTCCCCAGGGCTGCTCTGGATCTGCTCATCCCCAGCCTGGATTGATACCAGGGGCTGCCCTGACCCCGGTGCAGCACCAGCACTTGGTCTCGTTAAACCTCGTGAGGTTGCCATGGGCCCACCTCTGGAGCTTGTCCAGGTCCCTCTGGATGGCACCCTGTCCTTCAGGAGGCTCAGCTGCACCACCCACCTTGGTGAGGGAGACTCAACCCCTTTGCCTATGTCCTTGATGAAGACATGAAATAACATTTCATCCATCCATCGTACACAGCCACAGACACACCCCAGTACGGGCCCCTGGGGACACCACTTGCCACTGATGTCCATCCCAGCTCAGGTGTGCTATCTTACATTACATGTCTGCCTCTTATTCACCCTGGCTGCGGAATGGGCATTTCTTCCACTGCTGTTCCTCTGCAAATGAACAGAGCTGTTCAGATTGTGGTGGAAAACTGTGCACAGCGGGCGGTGTAAAAGCAGCCTTCTCTTAAATATATGTGTAATCCCCATAGCATCAATTAGAGACAAGGTAGGGACATAACAGAGTAGAGGCACAGCAAAAAAAATAGGAAAATTCATCAGAGAGGTGGCTTAAATAGATACAGATTTCAAAACATACTCACAGAATAATCCTGATGTTATATTGATCCTGATGTGACGTTGCTGGTAGCTCTGTCTCAGAATCAGGGTAGAGACTGAGTAAGAAAGGTACACTCGAAACCACGTCTTAAAAGTTCAGAAAGCATTCTGGAGGATGTAAAGCTGGGATAAAGGGTCAAAATTATCAGAGTGCCTTCAAAAAGGAAGACTCATACTGATTTTTGCACAATAAAAGTTTGGTTTTGCCAACACCCTAGCAATGTTTTGTGGCTAACCCTTTACAAAAGTGACAAAGAAGGATTTGGTGACAGCTGTGTATTTCATAATTAGTTGCAGAAGTACAAAGCAAGTACAGCTGCAGCCAGATTTTCTGTGAGCAGATATTCTTTTGAGGAAGAAAAAATTAAATAAGGAACTGGAGGAGCAAACAGAAGAAAAAAGAGAGAGAATACAGAAAACCAGTTAGAATATTATTTGTAAGAAGTCTGGAACTCCACATTTGCATCTGTGATCCACAGATTTTAGCCCAAGAAAGTAAGGTGTATAAAATACAAGTCAGATATGTACTGATAACATATTATCCTGGCACTTCAACAGGCACTACAACACACACAACCCCTAACTTTAACCTAATGAGGCCAGCATTCCTCCATGGCCTCTCTTGGTACTGCGGGAATTCAGAGCCCAATGGACAAACCACAACAGGAGTCCTGTTTTTGCTGGTTGCAGGCGAGCATCCATCAATTCAGCCTTTGGAAATCCAAGTCTTGTGGACACTGTGAGGGGATTCTGCTGCCCACTATTGTGAGCAAGGCTTGTCCCTTTTGGAAATAACACGTTATGAACAAAATGTAACGAGACCAAGCTGGTGTCAATGCTAAACTATTTGTAATTTCGGTAAGTTTTTCAAGAGGTTATAGATCAAAAGTAGTGGGAACGAAATAAGATACGGTTTGGAATTGGGAACTGTGGGAAGACTGAGAAAGTACAGGAACGGTAAGGATGAGGATGGGGTAGGAAGTCAGAAGCAAAATAAAAGTAAGTACTTTTGAGAGAACAGGTTAAACTTGCACCAATCACAGATTTTTGCTTCCTCTGGTGAACGCTACTTTGCTCCCTCTCCTGTCACATAAGATGCATGTCTGCAAGGATTCAAAAGCAGTTTCAAATACAGATGATTGAGTTTGAAAGACCCACAGCCTTCCTAAATGCAGCAAAATTTCTCTAGCCCTCTATTCGAGATGTAATGCTTGTGTGTGACTTTTATTTGTAAAACAGGAATACTTGAGGAATTAGTAGTGTGCAAGCTATGAGGAACAAATTGGGAATAAAGCAGAAGACGGTAGGCACTGTAAATCTTATTTGGAGTTGGAGAATTTTTTATTCTGTGTGGAATTTTTTGCTTTGGTTATTTTCTTTTTTTTGGGCCATCACAAGGTTAAATTGTAATCCTAAGTATCTGTGTGAAGAAAAAGAGAAAAAACAGACCTTAAAAATATAAAAGCTTTTTTTAGATAGTACGTATTAGATGTTTAGAGGGAGCACATGTTGGAATAATTCTGGAGCAGGACTATCAATCTTTCCATGCTTTTGTCTGTTATAAATTCTAAACAGTTTCCACAACATACACCTCAGGCCATAGCATCAAGGTAAGAGCCAAGGATTTTTAAGTAACAGTGACAGCACTAAATGCATTGTTATTTTTCTCAGCAGCCACCCCAACACCGAACCTCTAAAAATTTAAGAAATCACCCTGTGCTCGAAGACATAATTCCCATTAATCTTTAACCAACCCAGTCTTATTGCAAAATAAGAGCACTATGCTTGTTTCAACATTTTACCCTGCAAGCTGGTTGAAGTTAAGCTTTTAGTGTGAAACAGAGGGAGCCCAGCTGTTCTGAAAACAGTCGAGTCGCGGTAACAGCACAGGTGCGCAGAGGGCAGTGAAAATCGGAGCGGACCTGGAGGAAGCAGCCGCACTTCCTGCACGGAGCAAGAGATGGCGATGTTTTCTTGCCTGTTGGGAGAGCTGGATGCGGTACCTGACTCTGAAACAATTATAAATCATATATTGGCGCTTGCTGAAACCCAGCATAAAAGTAGTTTCTCAGAAACTCACTGCGTGTATCGCTTATGGATAAATGTTAGTTTCAGGAGCAGACCACCACGTGAAAATGCCTATTTTACACATCCAGAACTTAAATATGGAAACATCCCAGACCCTTTCCCTGCTAAGGTCACCCTCTGGGTTTAATTACCGTGTGGCCTTTCAGCCCAGGAGACGATACGATGTGGAAGAGTAGCAGGGCAAGGATGCTCCCTGAGGAGCGTTGTTAACGCGGGAGATTTTACCTGTTTAGAAGAGACACCTGAGGAACCTGTTTAGTTCCGTGAGAGGTGAAGAGGCTAATTTAGCTACTTGCTGAAAAAGACTCCATAAATTCCCTGTGCAGCACTGCACACGTACTTGGCCTTCGCATGTGAGCAGCTCTCAGCAAAACCAAAGGGCTGCCGAGCCCCGGGAGCACGCCGAGAGGCCCGCGGCCAGCCAGGACACTCCTGGAGGGAGCCACTGGGAGATGCCCAAGCGAGCTGCCATGATTTCTGCCCTCCTGTCCGTAAAGCACACCCACTGGCAGATCAGTGTCCCAGCCGGTGTTCCTCTAGCGTTTCGGATTAATGAAAAGTGAGCTTCTCGTGCCTCTGATGCAGAGGGCGGTAAATCGCACGCGGGGCTGCAGCTGCTCCACAGCCAGCCTCCTGCACATCAGGAACTGTCCTGGCTCCAGTTCTAGGAAAGAATATTCTCGTGTTGACATACCAGTACTGGAGGAAAAAAATGTATACGCACTCACACACGCATATCTATAAACATATGAATTAATCCTTAGGTGAAGGACACAGAATGTGTTCACTGCAGAACATGTTTCGCACAAAATACAGTTTTCTCTTTTCTGGTTTATTTTCTCAAGCAATTCACGTATGAAGTCAAAACATGGAGTGAATTCTTGCTTTTTAATGCACAAATACTCCTGGCAAGAAAACATTGGTGAAATTGATCATAGGATGGATTCCCAAAGGACAAGAATGAAGAATCTTTTGAAATTATGAACTGGTAAAAGTCACAAGAGAACAATGGCCTTATACTTACTTTGGATTATTTTCCCATGCAGTTTCTCTTCCTTTGCTTCTTCTATATTTCTTTTTAAATACAAGCTTGCAATTCTATCTCTCTGTGCACAAGATTGCATCAAACTTACTCTTGTAATATAGCTCAAGGAAGTTTGAGTATGAAGGATAAACTCTGAAGGGTAATGTTTGTATAAAGCTATCAATATTTCAAGTTCATAGAACGTTTTATCAGCATGAAATTAAGCTGTTTATTCATCTCATCTCTTTGATCTCTTTGAGTTCTTCTAAGATCTCAAAGGTCTTTGCAAGATTTTAGAAAGAGCGACCCGGTGGTTTGGGTTCAGAGAGCAGCACGCAGCCCCTGCCTTCCCAGGCTCTGTTTTTGGGGAGTGGGGGATTCTGCCCTGGCTGCTAGGACCGAGGCTGCAGCAGTGGAAGAGTCTCCAGCCTGCAGCAGCCACACCAGGTGTGCAAAGAGAACGACAAGTTAGAGTGCTGCACTGGCTCGTGTGTCAAAGCCCCGGGCTGTGAACACAAACTCTTCGCTGTTTCTCAGGAAATTAATGCAGGGTTGCGGATGGTCGGCTGGCTGGCCCTTCCTGTGTTTGGGAAAGAATTGGGTTTAATGCTTTAATAGGTCTTCAATATTCCCCTGTCATTTCCTTACTTTATTAGGCACTATTTCCTGCAAAGACCTCACAAATGAATTTGAAGAAAGCTAATGTGCCTCTCTAATGACAGATTGCTTTCAGGGCTGATCTCAAGGAACTTTCTTCCCATCTCACTAATGAATCACAGCCATTCAATAGTGGGCTGTTGGACAGATATGGGAAGTGCTCTCCGCTTTAAAGCTTTCCCAACATGAGGAATGATCTTAGGGCGACAATATCATCAAACAAAAATAGGATTTTGTTACAGAGGCTCAGATTAGTAGCATTATAATGAACCCAGACGTTATGTCCTTCAAAAAACAGAGAGAAAACATCAGCATGTATGCACTATTTGCCTTTAATCAGAGACACACTGACAGTGCTCAAAATGCCAATAGTTTTATAGATTGCTGTGCAGTTTAATTTTTTTTTCCTCACCTTCTTTTTTCCTTTAAGAGATGAAATCCACAGCAGCAGCATGACAGAAGATATATTAAATCATTCAGTGAACCCATGAAGAGAGAAACTCTGTCTTTCAGCAGTAACAACAGAAATTCAAAGTAGGTTTCATGAACAGAGAAAAGTGTCTGATTCCAACAGCAGCATTCTCTCTGCATCTCCTGTAAATCAAAACTAATCCATAGTAGTGAGGATTTATATGCTTAGGACTATATTTTCAAGTTGTTCTACACATTTCTGATAAACCAACTTTTCATTATATCTCAACTTGTTTAAGGATTTTGCAAAATCTAGAATTCAAAGAAAACTCATCAGAGTTCACTTATTTAATACTCGCTGTTTAGTTAAAATGGTTTTACTCTCCTAACCCCCTTTTGATTCTTATTCTCAAAAAAAAAAAAAAAAAAGAAAAGAACCACACGCTCTTGTGTTTTTCTTCTGTAGGTTTCAACATCATTTTTTCTTTATATCAAATCTTTTGTTTTCCAGAGACAATGCTCTATGGCTGTCATTATAAAAATGCTTCATTTTGAGCTGGCCACAACTGTGGGTGCTTCATGAACTGTATCACTGCAGAATTGCTGCTGCAATGTTTTATATTTAGCCAGGCAAGCTTCCACTGTGTTACAGGGTCATGGAATCATTTATGATGGAAAAGATCATCAAGTCCAGCCTTTATACTCACAATTATTCTGGTAGCCTTTTTGAGAAAATAACTGTGGTCAGATTGCTCTTACAGGTAATGGAAGTAGAAATAAAGGTTAACAGAAATACTGGAGCATATGAATAACATTAATAAAAATGTTAAAATGTTTTCTTGGCCACATCAGGCAGAAGCAGCTTTAATTGCTATAAGGATATAAGAAATAAGAATGAACTTGGTGAAAGCAGTTTCCCTCATGTTAAGAGGGGAAGGACTGCCACTTTCTCAAGCTGCTGCTGACACGGGCTGGGCATCCCTCTGCTGCTAGGACACGGGGAACAGCTGCTTTTGCATCACTTGATTTTGTGTTTGTTGGGGTTTTTTCACTTAGCAGTGTCTTTATCTCAGCTCATGAGGTTTTTCCTCACTTTTGTCCGTGCTGTTCTCTGCCCCATCCCACTGGGTGGGTATGAACTGCTGGCTGGGGCCAACCTGCTTCAACGTGTTTCAGATATGGTACAGCAGAGGAATAGAAACCACTCCAACTAAAAATCTCTTTAGACTCACTAGATTTTCTTCTGAATTTGACCCAGTGAATTTTATTTTATTTTACTCTTTTAGTCCTAAAGCAGCAGGCTGCATTTTGCAAAGTCCTAAATTCCATGTGATTACCTGCCCGTATTTCATATAACAGTCTGCCAGGCAAAATGAAGGTGGTGTTCAAATGACTTTTTATCCCCCTGAGGGTCTGAAGTTATCTTAAAATGTGAACTCTGTAATTCTATATACCAGTATTTTCTTTAATTTGTGTCATTATATGGCACTTAAAGAACGCTTTCCATGGTGGAGGCAGACTCTTCTACTGCAGTATGAAATATTGTGCCTTTAAAAATAACAACTGGGAATACCAAGGAAAAGTACCAAGGGGTTGTGAGTTTTTCTACTGTGGTAATATGATATGGTGCAGGGCAGGGATCACACATATTTAATGATATTGGGAGCAGAGTTAATGACAAATATTTCCTTCTCTCCTAGTCTGAAAAGATAACCACTACATGGCAATTGTGAAAATCCCTCTGACCACCTGTGGGAAACCTCAAACAAGAAACTTTTTAGGACTGACTGTCTTTTCAAGTTTGCTCATCCATTCCATCAAAAGATGTATCTTCTTCCAGTTCTTTAACTTCAACATGCTGGCGTTTTTATATTTTTCTCTTGTGAGTAGAATTTTTTACTGTGGGAAATAGCAGGAATGGTTATTCATTTGAGGATGAACCGGGAAAATTCAGAGATATTCCAGAACTGCATTTGAGGAATTTCCTTGTCCATTGAAAGAGAAAATAACCACTCCTATCATTGCAGAGTTTTGAGTCAGATCAAAACCAGCAAATACTCATTTTACACCCAGAGAACAGACTTTTACCTACATTAATTTACCCTGCAAAGGACAGAAGAAAGAGAGAGTTTATTTGGGGATCATCCCCTGGTGCTGAAGGCAACAGAATTAAACATTGCCATTCATTTTTGCCCCTGAGATTGTCCTGCAGTGAGGACCAAAACCTGGTGACAGAGGATTCATAAATGCAGAACCCAGAATGAGTTTTTGCCTAAAAAATTCAGCTGAACAAGTGGGATCTTTAGCTGAGTTGGTGTTACTTTGTGCTACACAAATTTGCTGTTTACCTCTTTGGTGGCAGTCCAAGAATGTGTCACAGGCAGTGAAAGGACAACAGCCACATTCAGGACACAAGCGTGAAGGGAAAACTAAAATTGTGGTGATGGTGAAGAAGCAACTGCAGTGGGCATTGCAGGTAAGAATGAATACCTCAAAGTTTCAGTTAACTCTACTTTTTGTGTGTGAAATTACATACAGATTGTTTTTCTTACCCATAGTATTTTGTTGTGGAGCCAAAAGAAGATTCTTTCCAAATAAATGCTTATAACTATCTCTGGAAACCATTTACCTTGACTTTTATTTTCTAGCAGAAAAGAATAACTATTAGAAAATACACTAACATTGGATAACCACACTGTTTATTTTTGTATTTCAATAGGATCTCTTTGGACTAAGAATGAGTTGCACTATGTACAGATATTACTTGGAAATGTTTGTGAAAAGTTGGAGGGAATACGCTTATAAGGCCAGAATTCCACATCATCCAGAGCAATGATGTGTCTAATTTGAAAGCATAATTAATGTCACTAGGTACAAATTGTACTGCTTGCTGCCTAACTGACCATTACTTTTACAAATTTTTAATCTATGTACACAACTGCAGTCATTGCACAGGTTAATTAAATGCTATTGAAAATCAGATTTGGTGTAAAGGTTATATTAAATAAATATCAGGCTACTTACAAATTATTAATTGATCAGTATTGAATGCAAGATGATATACATTTCAGAATAGGCTTCTGATGAATTTTTATGATATTACTGTTCATCATTTTTATTGCATACTTGATAGATCTGGGAGTATGTAAAGGTTGATTGCTCTTAATGCCTTTAAAATAATTAGAAGATGAAGGTTCCCCAGGCAAGTGGGCACAGCACCAAGCCTGTCTGAGCTCAGGAAGCACTTGGGCAATGCCCTGGGGCACTTGGTGTGACTCTTGGGGTGTCCTGTGCAGGGCCAGGAGCTGGGCTCCAACTCAGCATGTTCTGTGATTCCATGGCTGCTGGAATCATGAATCCATTTTCTGTGCCGGTCTGTTGAAAGAGTGATAAAATAGAAAAAAAAAAAAAGTGAGGTTAGCTAAAAGATCAGCGACCAATACAAGAAATAGAAAGGAATTCCATGTTAAATTCACAATTATATTTTTAGATCATTAGTTATAAGATGGGTGGCAGTAAATTCAGATCAGATCAGAATTGCAACCATTCCCAAATATCATTGCATTTATTGAAAGTTTTAAAATTGAAGTTGTGCAGTCAATGCCAGGATTTAGATACCTCAGAAGTCAGCAACTTGTTCCATACAGTACCATTTCTTGAGTGAATTAATCACACATTATATATAGGCATGTGGACAGACAATAATGGAGAGGAAAGGCCAGAAATGAAGTTTTTTTGTCTTTGTTAAATACTTAACTGCTACACACGAGGGTAACAGTTCTTTTTGGGTTTTGTCTCTCTGTCCTCATTAGTTTTAAATGTATAATGACCTATTTCATGGAGTGAAGAGATTGGTGACCAGCCCTGCTGTATTTTGTATTATAGTAGGCTCCTGAGAGTGGGACAACAATGACAGGCCCTGTGTCTTCAGTGTCTGCTTTAACAATTAAAGCCTGCCGTAATCAGGGCATGGACAGTGCCCAGCCTGGTTTTGGGCACAAGGCTGATTCCTTTGGTGCTCATGAAGAGCCAGCTCAGATGCCCAGACCTGCTGGGTCAGCACCTGGATGCTGGCTACTCTCTCAGGACTGGGGAAAGCTGAGGGGGAAGTTATTTACACGCACACAGCAAAACCTAATTAGAGGGACTTAGGAGAAGAAAAGAAAACCACTCAGAAAGATTCTGTATTAAACCAAGGACCTGAAGAGCGAAGTACTCTTCAGTGAACAGTTCAACACTTTCTTTTTTTGTGGGTGACTTCCTTGGTTTTCAGTGCCTTCCATCTTCAATCCCTTTTTTTCATGAACCAAAACAAGTACCTTGCTATTTCTCTTACACTCACTGAACACTCACTGAGTGGAACACTCACTGAAGTGCAGTGAGTGCTGCATACTTCTATTCCTCCTGTACCTTTGAAAATATCCACCAAAAGTTGTATTTTAACCCTCCAAGCAATTTCTGCTTCATAGTGATTATATCCACGCCTACTCAATTGATTTATTTTTTTTTCCTTTCCCTCATTTCTTCTTCCAGTTCCTAACCAATGTTCACTCCTACTTTGTCCATCCCTAGGTAGCTGCTACTCTGGTGAAGCTGGATTCTCACCCTCTGAAAATCAACACCATTCACCTCGTTCAGAGAAATGATGAAGTTCAATAAAAGGTGATAATAAAAGGATGATTCCGTGGTAGTTATCACTCTGTAGGTACAACTGGTAACAGCAGGGATTCCTGACATATCAGCCTTCCTTCAAAACCTGCCAATGTCACTTCTTCTTTATGTTTTTCTAGCAAAACTAAATCGATGGGCTAAGAATGTATCCACTTCAGCTGAGTTTAATGAGTGCCATGCTGCCTGGACAATTAATAGATGGGAAAGAAGTGAAACCAACACATCTTTTGCAAAGCTGTGATGTTGGAAAGAATTGCGATTTGCTAATTTGAAAAACAAATTCAAAAAGGAGGGAAATCTAGAAAGGGAAAGGAAAAAGAAAAAGGGGAAAAGAAACACTTTAAAAAACCAGGGGGAAATCTCTCTCTTTAAGTTTAGAATGCTGCATACTTTGCCTGGCACTGACATGCTATAGAATATGAACGTAAACCCTGTTTGGGGCTGCTCACTTCAAACAAAACCAAGCAAAAACCAAACAGAAAACAAACAAAAGCTACAGTTTTCCAGCTCCACGTTTAATGTCCTGTGTGCATGGAGTGCTGTTCTGGGCATGCGGGGCAGACTGATACTGCACATGGCAGAAGTGCCTGGGCAGTGGATTATTCCACCCATTTGGTAGCAGAGATGCTTTTGCATGTGCTTCAAACGCAGATTTCCTCCCTCTCCCAAAAGAACTTTGGAGACTCCTTAATATTGTGCAGTGTTAAATTTTGAATTCTAGGTAATTCTGAAACGAGTTAAACACAAATTCCTGTGCTGATGTTGTTTACATCTTCAGATTGAAGTCGTTGTATTGGCATTAGGAGTGTGGGAGCTGGTTACTTGAATGACCCTCTGCTCTGTGTGTATCTTGTACAGCATAAGGAATATAAGTTTAAGATAGGGACTTGCTGACTAATCCAGGAATTTCTCTTAGAACATCTTACCCGAGCAACCTAAAATACAAATTCCAGAAATGACCTGAGGAAAAGATTCAAAATTTCTCTCTTACCTGTGCATAATGCAAATTTGGATGAATATGGTGGTTACCTTTTTGGATCTACCAATTTTTACAGCTAAATATTTTTTATTTTTCTTTGTGATAAGCATTATGAGAAAAAAAAATCAGATTTAGAAAATTATTTCCTAATCCCTCCACTGTATTTGTAATATTCAATTTTATTGCTTGTATGATTTCATCACTCTATGAATTTTTACAGTAAAAATACTATGACTCAGTACAAAGTATCTGAGGTAGTCCTTGTCAAAGTACAGAGAAATTCCACCTCTTAATGTGCTTCTGTGCTGGCTTTGAACTTTTATACACATATGGAAGTATAAATATTGTGATATCTGATTTTTTTGCATTAGACATACCATTCTGGGTCATACAGTTTTAGCCATAAATTAACTCAGAATTATAATGCCAAGAAAAGTTTTAGATTTAAAAGCTGCCATCTTCATACTACAGGTAACTGACTGCTGTCACTGAGAGAAATTGATGATTAAATCTGAGTCTTCTAACCTCCCTGTTGTTAAAGCCAGGGTTTAAAACAGTGTTACCCCGGCGTTAGAATGCCAAAGGTTCTGCTAAGAGAAGGATCAGCTGGGAGTTACCACAGACTGTGTTCCCATCTTACATCTGTTTAACAGAATGGGAAGGTAGCAGTCCCAGAAATTGTTACTGCTGATGCCCCAAATCCCTGCACTGGGCTTGAATCAGGCTCGCTGCGTGCACCAGAAGTGACATTTGCTCCAAACGAAATGCAAGGGACCTTCAGAACCTACAGAACCCAGAAATTGAAGGATTGGTCACGCCACAGTTTCCTTATCCTGTCCAACAGACACAAACAGCCCAGGTGGAACTCCAACACTGCAGGAAATGCTTCCCTTTGTACTAAGCATAACAAACCAGAATAACCAAAATGGGCAGACCAAAGCCATTTGGGGGAGCTAAATACGAAGGCTCTCTTTGTCAGGACAGTTTGGGTTGGAATGCATCAGAGAAAGAGCATCTTTAAGCCTTTCAGAAGACCAAAACGGCTGAACAGTTTTATGGAGAGTACAGGAGAAAAGGTAACATTTTCTGCTTTGTTAAAGATCCTCACACTTGTCCATTCCCCAGCGGTTTCCCAGGCAGGTTTAACAATTTCCGGGGTTTCCTGGTCCTTCACAAAGTAATTTCTGATTCGTCAAAGATCATCTTCATCTAAAAAACTAAGATTCATGACCTAAACAAAATCCATTCTTGAGGCCCCTTAGATATTTCAGAAAACATTACTGAAGGCATATATCAAAAGCCAGTCTTATGTTCTAGTCCTGATCTTTAATTTTTTTTTTACTACTACAAAGTTTTTTCTATACAAAAAATTACAGTATTTTTTTCTTTCCTGTAATTAACCAAACTGCAAAAATGTAGCAAGAAAACGAGATTTTCACTATACTGGATACAAAAATTCTTTTTTCTGGATTTGAGTTTAATTTAAATGGGTTTCAGTAAAAATAGAGGTTATTTTTCTTGTGTAATCCTAGAAGATGTCAGTGGTGGTGTACCTCCCTTGTCCTCCAGCAGTAATTATTCAGACTTGACAGTATCTGCAGCCCC
>WAAG01023321.1:990-14300 GCA_013390105.1 Tichodroma muraria
TCTCTTAAAGCACTCATGCCACGACAGTGAACCTGGTTCCCAGCTGCAGATTAGACATCAATTGTGACTTTCAAACAGCAAGTTAAACGCCATGCAGAATTCCTGGAGGTGATGTGTTTCATATACTAAAGTGTGCCCAGTCCTAAGATTGGTTCCCAGCTATCAGTTTATCAGTTCTCAGCAGCCATGAGTGAGTTGCTGTGACATGAGTGAGTGAGCCATGATGTGACATAAGCACTGCCTTTAGTTTGGAATGAGTAGCTCTGTGCACTGGATAAGGATCACAATTTATTACAGAAATAATGGTTTGTGAAAATTTTTCAGAGTTTGGTTTGCTTTAAACCCCTGCTTGCTGGTCATATTATTTATACATACCCAGATACCTCTAGGATATCTCTGGGACAATTCATTAATTCAAAAAGTCTTGTGCATTTTAGCATGAATTATCATTTATTCAGGAAAATATCTACTGAAATATGTCATTCCTTATTTATCAGAGAAAGTAAAACTGAGAGCAGATTATACAGCACTCTTTGTGTGTGTAGGGGTAATAGCCAAAGCCTGTCATCTCTGAAGCAGCAGCACATACCCAGAAAATTCTCCGTCATGACTATTTCTGTGTGACAAAGATGATTCCCACCAGTCTGGATTATTCTGTAAAATAATGAATTAATCCAAAGGAAAAGGACTGTGTTATTAAAGAGGGTTATTTGTAAACAGTAAAACAACTCACCAGAAATGGAGATACAGTACTTCCACCTTTGTGTTTCCTTTTGGATTTAGCCTGAGCATGTCCAGGTGCAAGCCTTTCCATCTGACTGAGGTTTTTTGTGAGTCAAAAATCAGGTTTAAACTGTTTGCAGATTTGTTGGAGACAGAAAGGCAAACAAATGTATTTGGGTTATTTAATGCTACTGCAAAATGAGACAGTCAAATCTCAGTGTTTCACTAGAAATTTTGCAATTCATCAAATCAAGCTGGACCAAATTCCCTGCAGCAACAAGCCACAGGGGCTCTGCTGGAATCCATATAAATACATCCATTCCAACCCAGATCTGAACTATAAACCCTAAATCTAGTTTAAGAATTTAAATGCTTCACAGCATGGGGTATTTTTTAGGTTTTTAACCCATAGTCTTCTCACTGACACAGCACTTGCATTGGTTGCCCATTGCACAGAAAAGCTACTGAAAAAAACATAAAATAGTTGAATAACTTATCGAGCCCTAGGTACAGTAGCTGCAGGGCAATGCAAAGAAACTGTTCTGCAGCTCACAGTAAAGCTGCTGTCAGGAAAATGGAAATTCTTGCTAGTGCAATCGTAGACATCACTTGTAATAGGTGTAAGTGAACAATTTTCAGAGACAAGCCCAGTCTTTGAAGTGATAGGATCTTTTTCAGCTTCCCTTCGGAATACAGGGCAATGTTGGATGCCCAGATAACACCGTTTCCACTGGAAGTGTCTGATAAATGTTGGTGTGTTTGCAACCCCAAGGCAGGGCACTCCTTTCAGACAGAGCTTCTGGTTTCAAGTCACTCTCCGTGTTGCATTTTCTCTTCTGTGCACTCAGAAATCTGTTTATAGCTCTTATGTGATGTCCAGTGAAAAGTAACAACTCTGGGTCAGTTCCTCAGGTGGCATAAATCAATGTGGCCGCACTGACTTCAGTATTGCCATCAAATGTAGCTGAAGTTCTGGCTCTGCTGACATTTAATTCGTGCGTTGGAACATGAATACGTGCACAAACACTGAGAGCCTTTAAATGTTTTTATTCGGGGGAAAAGAGCTCACTTTACCAGAATCTAACAGCCCTCCAGCTTTCAGCTCTTTCTAAATAACTCAGACAAGGAAATCAATCAACACACTTTTTTTCCAAGCTTACAACAAAGTGCAGTAGATTTACTCTAAGTACTGTATTTTTTTTTCTCCTGGTATACGTGTGTATCTGAGGGAAAACATAAATAACATAAAAGTTCCAGTTAATATACCTCTGAGCAGGAATATGTTTTTTTCTTTTATTTATGATTTTCATGGCTATGTTCAGGCAGTGACATTATTCATCTCTTTATTCTCAGTTCAGCAGATCTGTCTGCAGGTGACACACAGAGCAAGCGTACAATCTGGAGTTCATGATAGGAAAGCCAGGTAAATAAAACAACATTCATTTGCAAGATAGCAGAAGATTTTAATCCAGAATTTCTTACGTTATTCCTCCAGTTCCCTGTGTGCAGTGTTTGCAGTGCCTGGTCTGGGGAGTAATCACCCACCACACGCTAAGCTCATTGAGGTCTGATAAAGCCAGAGCAAAGGCAGGTCAGGGCAGGCAGCTGGGAGGCATTAGGACAGTGATAGCTGGGGCCCTGCCACTGATCCCAGTAATGGGCACAGGGGAAGAGCCAGGGGAGCCATTTGCCGTCTAAAATGAGAGGCTGCAGCAAAGACAGTAATCCAGAGAGCCAGTGATTCAGCATCCATCCTGTCCCATGTTACCCAAACCCATTTTTGTGCCTTTACTTCAGAGGACAAGATAATGAGGCACCCAAATCTAAGCCTTGTGGTAAACAGTCTGGAACTGGGAAAGGAGGCACCTTTTTGCACTGTTCCCTAATTCCAGCCATCCATGGAAACGCTGACAGGCACTTCAGTTTGTTACAGTGTCAAATCCTTCTGGGCTGGACAGGTTTCTTCTTTTCTCAGCTTTTCTGTGAAAAACAAGCAACAAAGCCCATGGTTCATTTTTTCCTAGCTGAATGCCATCCCTGGTCTGTAGTCCTGACCCAAAAAATCCCACTGGTTTTTTAGCCCTGGGATCTTGGGTTTCCTGGCTGCACAATGGAAGAAAAGGACACCAAACAGCAGGACACTGCTGTGACTGAAGAGCATGGATGATGAAGTCTTTGCTGCCTGAGAAAGAAATTTATTAAGAAGATAAAGAGGGGCCATGATAGATTAAATGTTGCTGAGAGATGAAGTAGATATCCTTAAGGGTCTGGGCAATTTCTTCATCCCAGGAAATGGAGGACCTGTAATATTCCAGAGTCCATGCTTTCCTTGAGGGGAATAGAAATGCTAAAGAAAAAGCCCTCACTACAGAAGAGAAGATAATAAGGCAATTAAAGCTTTCAGTACTATTAAAAAGTTGACAAAGCACCAGGATTAGATGAAATACATCACTGAAATCAGTGTGGAAAGAGCAAATAAAATCGAAAAGCCTTTGGAGAAGAATTTTGATTGCTTACTAATGGCAATGCTAGTACCAGAGGATAAGGTAATTTCTGTGCGTAAGGAAGGACAAGGTTAAAAATGGGCACATTTCACCTGAATTTCAGGAAATTAGTCAATAATGTATCTCAAGATGAATTGATTTGAAAGGTCAAGCAGGATGGTGACATTGCTGCAAGTGGGAAAATTAGTGAAACTGGTCAGGAATTACCCTTTGTCTGGCAGCCAAAGGTTCTAATAAGTTGGTGGGAAGCCTTAAGAGAAAGCAATCTATATCATCAAAATTCATAAATAGGCCATCCTCTCTGGCCACATTCTTTATGTTCCAAATACTCTGTAAAAGCCTGAAAAGTTATCTGCATTCATCAGGATACCCTCACCAAGTTTGCAAAGGACACAGATCTGGGAGGAGTGGCTGAGAGGGGTCATGCTGAGAAGGTTCAGGGGGATCTTGTAAGTGCATATAAATATCTGATTTATAGGGTACAAAGAGGAGAGAGCCAGGCCCTTTTCAGTGTTGTCCATTGACAGGACCAGAGGGCACAAGTTGAAATACAGGAGATGCAGTCTGAGCATCAGGAAAGTATTTTTTACTGTGATGGTGAGCAGTGGAACAAGTGGCTCAAAAATAAGTGGAGTCTCCCACCTCAGACTTATTCAAAAGTCATCTGGACACAATCCTGGTCAGCCCGCTCTAGGGGACCCTACCTGAGCAGGGTAGTGAGACCAGATGACTTCCAGAGGTCCCTTACATCTGTAATCTGTCTGTGATCCTGTGATCTCTGTTTTCTTGGGGTTTTTTCTGGATGTTTTACATTATCTGCATACCCAATGATACCAGAAAACAGGCTATCTCAGATCAGATGAAGAACACAAGGTTTATCAGATATGGCTCTGTCTCCTGTCTCTGTCCCCAGGTGTTCCCCAGACAGAAAAAATACAGCATGCTCAGTCCCACCCAGTGATTCAGCATTGCCCCATTTTGGTGCACTCCAGTTAAAAACATACAAATAAAAAAATAGGGGTTTACCCACCTCAATACACTCTGGTGGAAAGTTTCTCCTTTGTCTTTGTGCTCACTGGGAGAAGAAAAACCACAGAGGGTCTTCCAGAGAGTCTTTTGTTTCTTTTACCCTCAAAGGCAGGAATATCTAATGAAGTGCTTCCTGCTGTCAAAGTTGTTTGATTTTTTTCATCTGCTGCAAAACCATCAGGTCAGCTAAAAGAAATGATTTTTAATGCATGAAAGAGTCCCAAACACATATTTGTCTAAATAATTAAACTTGGTTTTGTTCAAAATCTTAGCTAAATAAAAAAAAACAGGTTTTATGATAAAACATAGTTTCAGACTTTTTCATGATAGATAAAAGGAGCTGAAAAATAATTAATGATTCCATTAAGAAAAAGTTGGTTTGCAAAGGAAAAGTAGTTATTTCAGTTTCCCAAACTGTGAAGAAAAAAAAAATCATGACTAGAAAACAAAATGAAGGGTATTTAGAGATCTTGGCAAATAGATATTACAGGATTGTTTCCATTTTTAGATCCATCTTTTCATATTTTTAATACTGCTGGAAAGAAGGTGTATGATTATTACCTGCAAATGCTATTTTCTAGAGATAGAGCAATGTGGGGATATAATTAAAAGTTGTGGAGCGAAGTTTCTAAAAGAAAATTCACATAATCATAAAAATCCCTGATAGCAAGGACTAAATGAGTTTTGTGAAATAACAACTAAAAAAAGAACCATTTTAGGACTGAGCATATTATATGTTAAAAATTAAATTCTATTCTACATGGGAACCCTTTTCCACTGACAAAGGAATGAATTTGATGGCTCAATGAGAATTTTCTATCTCTAATGTTTATGATTCAGTCCATTACATATGACCTAATTTCTATGATATACAATGCATACAGGAGGCATCTGAGATCCTGTAAGAAAAAAAAAAATCAATTGATTGGTGGGGATAGACTACTTAAGGGCCAGTTAAATTTAATCGGAGAATCATCAAGGTGTCATAGAGAGAAATGTGACTTGCTGAATTTTGACAGCCACCTTTGCCATATTACCACACAGCGTCTCTCCCTGTTCATCGGTGTAATGATGAGTAAGTTCTCTGTGTGCATCTCCAAACTGAAGTCTTCCACTTCCAGAGAGTCTGGGTAAATTGTGTGCGTAGCTGCAGAGGTGCAGATGCAGACTGGACAACTGGTGCCCATGACCCTCCCTTTTCCATTTATTCCTCTATCAGACAGCAGCTCTGAACATGCTTATGAAAAGCAATGGAGGAAGCAACCAGAGACCTGGAAAAGGTGCTCATCTCAAAATGGGCTATTACAGGCACCATGAAGAGAGGGAGCAGAGAACCAAGAACACAATCGGACTGAAGAGTCCATGCCCTTACTCTCCCAAATGAAGCAGGCTTGATGTTTTCTTCTGGAGCACGGAGTGGTCTGAGGGGACATGTGATACTGAAGACCTTGTGGGATAATCACTTTGCCCCCACAGCCCACCAGACTGGGTTGGAGGAGATGCCACCTCACTGCTGAAGGCTACGTAGGGTAATTGCACTCTTGCTGTCCGGCTGATGGAGCTCACACAGGATGGTGTGAGAGCAGTGAACTGGCCCCCTTGCTCTAGGACACAATCAATACTGAATTAGCCTTTAATTACAAGTCTTTTAATTATTCAGTGTTGACTTATGGTATGAAGCAGCAGTTGTAAATCTTTCTAAAGCAAAAGCTTTGATTCCTGGTATTCTCTCATTATCTCCTATACTGTCCTTGTGCAGGAAAATATAAGAACTCTATCGACATAATTTCATAATTTTTACAAGAGTAATCCAGGATACATGCTGCTCCTCAGCGAGGGCCATAATAAATTTTAACACCTCTGGCTGCTCTTAGGTGGCATTACCAAGCAGAAAGTGGTTTTCCTGAAGTGTGATAGATCTTAATAGATTTCACTGCAGCAGAGAATAATTTTTATCTCCAGTTCATGAAAAAGTCTGCACCAAATTGCTTTGAAAATAGGTATAGAGAGCTACAGTGTTGATTCCAACATAATATAGTCCTGAGCCTAAATCTACCTCTACCTACGCTAGATTTGAAAATCCTTGTTTTCTCAAAAGAGATGTGGTTTGGTCCTCATTGATAATGCACTCAGAGGAATGTCTGTGATAGAAACACCTGTAACACATCAAATATCTATATATACTTAAATATCTAGAGAGAAAAAGACCTGTTTTATCCTGATGGTTTACTATTTGTAAAAGTAGTACAGACTTTTACCCTTATTTCACACATTTCAATAAAAGATAAAGCAATTGAGAAACCTTGTGACACTTGCAATAAAATTTAAAAATGTATTTTGAAGAGGTTTTCTCCAAGTCATAAATGACATGAATTTCAAAGAGTGGTGGTCGGCTGCAGGCAAATAATTTCTCGAGTCAACATTTCTGCATTGAAACTGCTGCAGCTGGCTCGGGGTTCTGGCCTCCATCCCACAAACAGGGAAGGGGATGCATCCTCTCCCTCTTACAGATTTTCAGCCCAGGCTGATACACACATCCCACTTAACAGTGAGATACATTTTACTCATTTACTCAGGCACTAGGTGTGATATTTAAAATTTCCTCAAGTATTCTGATGTGTTTGGGGTGTTGAGACAGTGGAGTCTGTGCCTTCCTGTGACATGGGGTGAAAGGAAATCCTATAAATTTCTGCTTCTGTTTATGTCTGTCAGTGGACCTGGCCCATTCCCTTCTGTTGTTTCTGCATTTGCTCAGAACTGGAAAATAGATATACAAACCAAAAAACTTGAGGAAAAAATGACCATTTTCTGAGACTGAGAACCTGAGCATTGGGTTTGCCATAAAAGCATTGGCTTCTCCATTGCTCCCCTAACCACCTGCCAAACTTGACCAGCTATCCTTGAGATAATGAATGTGCAAAAGACAAAGTAGCTGAGCTGCAAGATTCAGCAGTTGTATCCTTATGTTATGGATCTAGTTTTACAATCCACTGGCATTTTTCAGGATATCTCTTCTCTGTTCATAATCACAGTCAGTTATTTCTCACATTCTATAAATACCATAAAGAAATAAGTTTCTTGAAAAAAGCATCAGTAAATAAATCCCTCTGCCAAAAGTTTGTAAATTGTATGTTACTGTGCATATCCCAGCAGCAGCAGTTCAAACATTAATGACTTAGCCTTTCTTAATCACTTTTTTAATTACAAAAAACAGACATCTTATTATTAACAAATTACTTGGTATATCGTTATTGTTCCTTCTTAAATCAAGATCGTGTTGAATGCGTTAAAAATGCATAAATAAAGCCAGTGCCAAACATTTGCAGAGCTTGAATTCATTCAGCACTTGACTTTTATGGATGTTCTCACAGCAGTGATTTTTAGGTTATTTTTCCATCTTGTCCTGTATTATCTTTTGTGCTCCAGCATGGAGCTTCATTCCAATGAAGACAAGGGCATGAAGTGATAATCCATTGGTACATTCTTTGCTGTCTCTCATTAAAACTGACAAGAAATAATTACTTCATACTTGTTCTTATTAACAGCTAAAATTGTCTTCCACTTTCTTATATTAGCAATAATTTACATTTAGTACTAAATCTATTAACTGGTGTCAGGTCCTCGGGTCAGAACTCTTATTTTCCATCTTCTCAATTCTTTTCCCCTATCTCAGGACAGTCCCTACTGCCATACAGCAAGGTGTGATGGCAGGGCTGGCAGCAGCATCACTGTGTGATCTGCTCATAAGGACTGTATGGCATCAGGAATAATGGGAAAATGAATGATCATGATCTCTGCCTCCCAAATTAATCCAGACTTTGTTACTAACACAGGGGTGTTACATGGTCAGCAATTAAAATCCCAGGGAACAGAGACCAACTTTCTCTACATCATTAAAAACTTAGAGTTCTAGAGAAAGACAGTGTCAGTATTATATGGCCCTGAAATGAATTCTTGGAGGAAATGAATACTTGCATGGAGTGAGAAGACTTAAAATTTAAGCTAGACTGCACATTTCATGCCTCTCCCACAAATTTTGTTGAATTGCAGCAGTGAAGCTAAAGTTAAAACAGACAGACCTCAGACTCTGCAGGGGAAAGCAGGACACAGAGCCATTGACCTCTCTGGAAAATTCTGTGATAAAACTAAAGTGATGGCGTGGACTTTCAACAGCAACAAGTATTTTTAAAAGGAACACGTCAGTGGATGAGACTGATAGTTTTATGAAACTGCAAGAAATCTCTTTGAAGAGGAAAAGATAATAGTTTTGTACTTAAGGCCACAACAAGGAATTCCTGGCAAACTTCCAATTTATGCTGCTTTTTTTTAATGGAATTTGGCTGAGTTTCAGCCAGGATCCGAGAGGGCAAAGAATTCTTTGAGATATTAGGAGGAGTAAAATGCAAGCGTAACAGACATCTAAGCTCACTGGAATTCCTTGTCAGCAGATTCACATCTATTTATCAGGACTGAGAAAGGAAGAACTATGGTTCTTGGTGGTTTTCGATTGTTTTTTTCTTTTTCCTGACAGCTTAAAATTACTCAAAAAGCTGCCATTTAAGAAGAAGAGCAGGTTCAGAAAGGAAAATTTCAGATATTATCTTGATTTAAGCTGCACCAAGATAGCTTCAGGTTTAAGTGCTCATGAAGAATTACGGATAACATTATCCTTATTTTTCCTTTATCATGACAAAACAGAGAGGAGTGAGAGCTTCACAATGGGAACTGTTAGAGCTCCTATTGGTCCTGCATTTCCCTGTTTGTGTGTGAGGGCTCAGAGCACCACACTGTTTTGTGCAGCCTTTTACCAGGATGAAATGCTTTTTCTTCCTCCCTATCCCTCCCATGCCCCTCTCAAGCAAGCAGAGGGGATGCCTCTGAGCAGATGAAATGTCTCACTGGGGCTAGTGGGTGAATTTTTAAGATAACACTTCTCTAAGTTTAACACAAAAAATGCAGGCAGAGAAGACAGGAGTTGCCATGTCCTGGGTATTTCTATAAGCAGACTGTTTCAAGGGGAGTGTTTACTGGGCTGACAGCATTCCAGTCTGTTCCCCACACTCCTGTCTGTGGCCATTGCCTCCCCATCTGTCCCAGTAGCAGGAATGGCCTCGGGCACAGCGTGATCCCCTGTCCTGCTGGCGCCGTGTGGAAGCTGGGGCACCCAGGGGCACTCGTTGCCCAGACATGGCACTAAGCAGCTGCTCCTGCTTTCCAGGAGCTCTTCCAAACCTCTCAGCCTTTTCATGTCTGTATTACGCAGGACACCCCTTGCTTTGAACCACTGGGTATCTTCCCAGCCAGAGGACATTTTGCATCTCTGCCTCGTTGCCTCTTGCTCTAAGGCTCTGAATCTGTTGTACCTCCAACCAGCAGCCCCTGGCTCCTTTGTGCTTTGGTTTTGCTCTGGAGACTTCTGTTTTAATCCTGATGCAAGCATCCTGTTCTCTGCTCTTTTTCACTGCCCCAGCTGCACATGTTGCTTGGGAAGTTGATAAAGGCAGCCCTTCTTGGAAATTCCCTGCTTTCTCCCAAGTGTCTTTGAAACAGCCAAAGGAAAATGAGCATTCACAGAACATCTTTTCACTCAAATTCTTGCTGATGACTGAAATGATGACTGACCAGTGGGAGATGCACAGACAGATGTCATTACACAAATAGCCAGGTAAAACGGCAAAGAACAAGACTTTTCCCAAACACTCCATGGTATATGCAAATACAAGAAATTAGAACATAATTAATTTTTTTAAACTTAAAAAATAACTTATTTTTTCCTTGCACAGTGTCAGTATGTTATCTCCCTTTTTTATTTTGAATCACAGGCTATGTCAATTTGCAGATAAGATTTAATGTTAAAGTTTGAATGTTTTAATGTGAAAAAAAAAAGGAAAGCTTTTGATTGTAATCTCTAGGGTCAAAAGAGAAGAAAGAAAAAAGAGATCAAAATGCTGCCATTGTAAAAACTTGTTGGAGATTTAACTATGATATTCAGGCATATCATTAAAATTTGCTTTACAACTGCTGCTACTGTACTTCCCTGCAGTAGTATGAAGGAAGCTGAAAAAATAATCTTTACATTATCCTGAGAAAATTAGCTTCCATGTAAACATACACTGAATTTTATTTTTCTCCTCATTATGTGTGATGGTTTTTCAGGACGTTGATGCAAACGCACTAAAGCCTCGGGGGCTGTCCCCAGTTAATTGGAGCAATAGAGGCCAGATTAGAAGGGCTCAGTGCCCACCTGGCACAGGCGGTGGCAAAGCTGATTTGAGGTGTCCTATACAAGGCTCGGGACAGGTCATTGTGATCCCATGGCAGTGAGATAATCTCGAGCTTTACAGACGAAAATTTGCATGTGAATGCAGCTGGCAGCATCGAAAGGTTTATTCTCCTTCAGATTTTCCTCATGGACTTTCTGGTGGATGGTGTGGCAGCAGTGAGTTACCCGTGGGGGCTCCCGCTGGGGTTTGGGCTTTCCTCCATCCCAGGGGGCCTGCTGGGCATGGCACTTGCAGAGCTTTCCCTAATGTCCTCCTGGAGGAATGAGGGGTGTCCCTGCTGCTGGGCAGAAGGGACACCTCCTGCATTAGCGTGGGGAGGTCTCCACATGGTCCTCATGAGATCCTGGTGAAGTCTCAGCACCACCAGCAGCCTCGGGACAGCGCCTCTGCCTGCGCTGGACTTGTCTTTTTTCAGCTTCCTCCCTCTGAGATCTGTGTGCTCGGCTTTATGTCCAATTTGCACTTCCCCATGACAAGATGTGGTGGGAAAGTGGTGAATGAAGTAAGACATGAACAAATACACAAGGGGAAAAAAAAATTCCTCTTCTAACATGCACAAATTGTTTTAGAGAAATGGAATTTCTTTTTGATGCTCAAAGAACAAATATAATGTCTTAATTCTTAGGCTTTGTGCTGTGCAAGCCCTTTCTTTCCAACCATGGCTAAATGCAGATAATACCAGAATATTGTTTGATGTTTCTGAGGTAAATTTCACATAAATGAATTTTTTGTTATACTCATAACTTAAATATCCTTCTACGTTAATGATAGAGTCAGTCTCCATTTATTGCACTATAACCGGTACTGCAGCATAAATAAATAAAATGATACAGAATAGTCAATTCTGCTGGCCAAGCATCATGTATCAATTTGCACTAATAAGTTAATTTCCATAATTGTTATTCAGAACTAACATAATTTGAAAGAAGAGAGGTCATAATGGTCATGATGCCCTGAGAGGATTTTGCCTTGATGAAGTCAACACATTGAAGCCTCCAAAGGATTCTGGAGAAAAATAATGCCCATAACCCAATCATTCAGTTAATGTTATTACTCATTTGTTTGTTTTCCATCAGCAAGATACCCAGCGACCTCCAAAACGAGACTGTGCCTTTCACACACAGACACATCATGTTTGTTCTCTCTGCTCATCCTGAGTCTTTAAAATCCAGGCGTAAGTCTTCCAGCGGACCTTTAAAATCATTGCCTGCATTTTGCCTTTGCTGTCTGTTCAAATAAGCTGAAGCACAGCAGGAGGGAGGTCTTTTTGTGCCTAGTAGAGCAAATAAACCTCTTCAATTTGCTTTTGTCTCTCTTGCTGAGACCCCTTCAGTTTTGGTAGCATTTGGTTAAGAGAAGAGACTGAAGTGTGGAGCTGCTTGAACACAAGACCCTATTGAGCTAACTCAAGCAGCACTGACATTTTTACTAAAAAAAGATGTATCTCACAGGGAATTGCTGGTGAAACTGCTATACATCAGATTAGGATGTCATATGCTACATTTTATTTTGTCACTTAAAATTAAATGCATTTGTAATATGTAGAGTACTAAAATCAAATCAGGATTTAATCCATTTTAGGAACATGTTCTATTACAGGGAGAAATGTGCATGGCAAACTCAGAATGTTATAGAGCATTTGCAATAAATATCAATGACATTCGTTGGTCGTTTTATTTTTGCCTATATGTTATATATGAGACACTGACCTTTCTAGATATTCTACACAGATAACCTGATCCTTAATACAATGGTGAAATATTATTGCAATTATTTTGCAATAGTTTGCAGAACTATGGTAGATGTTGCAGAAGATGTTTTGGCTAGAAAAGAATAAATAGATTAGTATATTGGACTACTGAATTAGAGCTTACAGTGAAGTTTTCAGTGATGATGAGACTAAAGGCAGTTTTGCTTGTTTGATTTGCTATTCAAAAAATAGAAAGAAGTGAGCTGCAAACTAAATTAAAATCAATTTATTTAAAGGTCATTTTTAGTGGAAACAAAGCTTAGTAAATTGCAAAATAGGCATTACTCATAGAACTTTCTAGTCTCCCTCCCCTAAATAAAAAAATTTACTTAGTGTAAACAGAAATTCACAGAACATTTCTATTAAATTGAATTTGAAATGTCAGTGTGACTTAAAACTTAATTCTATATTTTCCATCCGCTTTCCTTTAATGCCTGATGCTCCAAAGTTACCAGAACAGGAAGACTGAAAGTAAAACTAGTGCAAGCAGCAATAATTTTACAACTTTTGTCTTGCTGGTGAGTTTGAAAATGCAAACGGAAAATACTGACCCTTGAAATTAAGAGCATGTGGAGGAGAAACGTGGCGATCTCTTTAAACTAAATAAAAGCCTCCGAGATGTCCTTTCACAGGGGAAACCCCTGTTCTTCTTGCTGCTTCTCAGACACCTGACTGGAAAAATCCATGTCCCCATCCAGCTTTACAGGAAGACTTTCTTTCATGACATGGTAGCCAGGCCAGAAAAATATCCATGTCACCCTTGCATGGCCCAGGAGGTGAACAGGGAGGTGAACTGGTCAGTAACACGAAGACCTGCACAAAAACCCTGAGGGGTTTTGCTTTGAAGCTCTCTCTAGGTGCAAGGACAACATTGCTTGAGTCAAGCAGAAAAGTCATGTTAAGAGACCTGTGTGTATAACTGGGTAAAAGCCACCTTGAGCTCATTGTTTTGAGCAGTTTCCATGGTTGGTGGGTGGCAGAACTACCACAGTGACAACCTTATATAATTATATATATTTA
>WAAG01023327.1:2584-15067 GCA_013390105.1 Tichodroma muraria
GTGGCAAACAACATTCCTTGCCTATCTGACAGAAACGTGCCAGACTTAATTAACAACAGACAATGTTTTCAGGAGTGACTGGTTAGAGACATCCTGTGAAAATTGACGCTCTTCAAGATTATCAGGTTGAGCTTCTGGATACACATTCACACTGAAAATTCACAAATTACTTGAAAAACAGTTGGTGCACTGATAAGATGCATTTTAAACATATTACTGCATATCACAGCAAATATATTAATTTCATGCACATATTTTGAAATCTAGTTCTTTCCCTTATTCAATGCCAAAGATTTGAACTCCGAGCTATTCTTCATTGGTGTCTTCCAGTTTGTCTAGCAGAGAAGGGCAAACTCTGCCCATCCCACTGCAAAATCCAGAAGTGAAACACACTCTGGACCATGAGAAGGAAGAATTTTAGAACTTCAAAATTTAAGATTTGATCTGCTCAGGATTTTACAGCTCCATCAAGATTTTACAACTCCATGAAAGCATGCTTGTGTGACTGCCAAAATCCTTCGCTGCAAAAAATACGTATTGCGATTTCTTCACCAAACTGGAAGCAGCAGCACGCACAGGTGCTATACAGCTGTTCATGATGGATCTCTTGCTTGCTGGCCTGATTTCCACTGGTGTTAACTCAACACAACACTGCAAACTTCTCTGGATGATTAGAAAACATTCCTCTGAAGTATGTGAACAAACATGAGCTACGAGCGCTGTGCTGGTGATTATCTTATAAATGTAACATCTCTGCAGTGGGACAATATAACTCTGCTATTTTTTCCTTCTGACAGTTGCCTGGATTTTAACAGTTAGCTGCCATCACATTAAACATCTCCCTGTCATTTTTTTTTTTTTTTAGCAGGAAGCATGATTCTTTTCTCTTGGAAGGACCCAGACCAATTTGTGTGCTTTATCATCCATAAGTAACTGTAAGAGCTGATCTGAATTTAGTGTGTATTTTCAGGTAGTGCAGTGTGGTAATCTGAGAGACATAAACTCATTGCAAGTTTATGGCACTCATTCTCTTCCATGGAATGGGAACTTGAAATTGTGAAAAGACATTGGAACCAAAGGTGTCTTCCTCATTCCTTGAAACATTTGCCAAACTTGTTTCTGTTAAAACTTGAGGTCTTCTCTCTGAAACTGGTGCCCACTCACTCCTGGAGAAAGGCAAACATTTTGGTGGCATGGCTCTATCACTGTTAAACACTGCAGCCCGTGTGGTCTCCTAGTGCATCACCTGGCACGTGGGCTTCTCCTTCACCATTCCAGCTCAGCCAGGGGAGCTGGGTGAGGAAATTAGGGTATCCTTGTGGTTTTTGTTTCCTGACAGATCCTAGTGTGATAGCCAAAACTTGGTTTGCATTCCTCCACCTTCATCTCTTCTGCCACAAATATAATTACTTGATGTTTGTCTCGCTGAGAGATTTCATATCTAAGATCTTCAAAAACTCTGTCAAGGAGAAAGAAATAGGGAGAAAAGCTGAGAAACTCAAATGTAGGTTTAGGTCAATGTGCATTATGAATGTGACAAAACTACTGATGTACAAACACTTACGTATCTAACTGTGAAATGTGAGCACCTAATACCAAATTTCTTTCTCTTATTATTCCCTTTCTTTCTTTTTGCGTTTAGGCTTTCTTCCTGTAACAGTATCAATTATTTTTCAATAGTGTCTCACATCCCATTCTTTCTCATCTCTTTTTCAGTACCACCCTTTTCTCTGCTAAATCATCAAAGATATTTTTGTTCTTTTATTGTGGCAGAGTCTGTAAACACGACCATAGAAAGAGAATTTCTAAGTGTGAGCATTTGTGATGCATTTGCACTAAAAGCTTTGAATTGCTATCTTTGATAAAGCTATTTGGTCTGATTATATTGTTTTGGAATCACACATTCAGGTGCACCTCTCTAAAAAAAAAAGGATTTTTCAAAATTTAGTAAATTGCATGTCTCAAAATGAAGGAGGATTATTTCTAAACTCAGTGTATTCCATGTAAACAATTGTATTTCTGTCCTGAAATTCGCACACCAGCACTTAAACTGAAATTTAAAGTCCAGTGTTTAAAAAACAATAACCCCATATCTTAAAGACGTATCAAATATAAATAAAGGTAATAAATACTCTAGTTCTATTTCTCTTAAATTGCTTCCATGCTTTCAAAACTGCCTGGGCAGATGTTGCAGATATCTCTTGCATCAAACATGACAAATATTCTATTTGAGCACTGAATAGCAGATGGAAGAGCCACTGATGGCTGCAGAGTGATTTTTAAGTGGAAATTGAAAACAGCATTTCCAAATACAAATTCAGATCTCATAGACTGCAATCTAAGTGGGAGTAACAGTGCTTTGAGAAGTTCAGTGATGCCTTTAAAGAGCCAAACACAGTTAGGAAAAGGTGCACTCACATCATCAGGCAGCCCGGAGGTGCAGCCGGCTGTAAAGTTACAGGAGGTGTTGTTATCAGCGTTTGAGGCATGGGAAAACCTCCTCTTCCTCCATAAACTTCTGCAGCAGACAGCATCCCAGCACCACCCATTCCATCAGGGGAAAGGACTGGGCAGACTTCTGCCGCCGGCTTCGGTCCGGACCAGCCGGGTTTAACAGCAGGTGGAGTTGAGAAAGTGCATTTCTGGTGTGTTTCAGTTGAAGCTGATTTTCAAACAGGTCTGCTGGACGTATCCCTGGATTAGGAGTGTAACTTCAGTTTCGCTCATTTTAGGCAAATTGCTGACAATAAAGGACATTGTTCCTGGAAGGATAACCTCCCTTAACCTGCTGACCATGCTGACACCTGTCATGAAGACCAAAATCTCAATTAAAAATCAGTTTTAATGAGAAAATATTGGCCATTACAAGAGAAATATTTTAAATTCTGCCAGTTTCTCCCTTGATCAAACCACCCAAGGGACTGTAGGCAGGGTCTGTAGTGACTCACACAGTTCTCAGCTTGTGGACGTTCAAGTTTGCAGATGAATAAATAAAATTACGTTACACTTCTTTCTGTACTAGTTTACCAGGCAGAAATGTGTATGAACGTTTAAGGGAAATAAAAAAGGTTTCAACAGGACTGTTTGAAACCTCCTGCCATAAACTTTTATGTGATCATTTGTGTATGAGAATTTTATATGGGCAGACACTCCGGGGTTCATATGACCATTGACACATCCCGGGCAAAACCGTGAGATTCCAGATATTATTTTGTGGATAAACCTGAAAACTTTGAGGCAATCTTTTTCCCTTTGTAAAAGGATGCTCTGCTGGCTCCAGCATTCAGGCCTCAGTTTCCACCATTCTTGGGCCAAAACTGTACTTTTTCAGACGGTGCTTTCTCCTTTCTGTTGAAGAATTTCTCTTCTGTAAACATAATTCATTGACATGGAGCCTTGCCTTTACATCTTCCCAAATTCCAGCAGAGCAGCCCCAATCTCCAGGTTACAAAGTCAGCTCCCTTACAGCTCACAAAGCTTGACACAAGGTAAAGCTCCAGCAGGAGAGACTAAAATGCTACCTGGGCACTGCAGTGGTTGGAAGTCCCTTCACTGAGGTGGGAGATCTACTCTCAGTCCCCTACTCTGATGAAGGTTTGCTCCTAAAAAAATGCTGACACCTTTTCCTGGTTTCTCTGCAACCAGTTCTGTTGGATCAGGGATGAATTTAGAGCAGAAACTCTGCCACCACATAGTACTTATATATGTATTTTAGGATACTAACCACAGTCTACTAAATGGACTTGAATATAAATGAACTGTCACTATGGGAGAATAGCTGAAATCATCCTGGATGTACAGATAATATTGTCTCAACTGTGAACTCTGCTTTAGAATCTCATTTCAGCCTCTACCTAAAAATCTATATGTCAAAAGAAAATATCCTGGGTGCCATCTACAAACTATAACATGACACAAAAAAGCCATCTCTCTACATGATAGAGCTACTTCTAATTTTCCCATTAGACCAAACGACACCATAAAGAATATCTGCCAACAACGTGATATAAAACCACACCATGCATCATGAAAAATAATTGCAATTCAATTACTCCTGAATTATAAAACCGTCAGCTAGGTGCAATAAAGACAAAAGCCTTAGAACATATGATAAACTGCTTAGCATAGATAATTATATATGTTTGAACAAAATCCCCCAAATAAAACATGTGCAGTTTGAAGGAACAGGGTAATCATGCCAAAATAATTCTCATTTATAGTAAAGGTTTGAGGATCAGCAATTTTAAAACCCTCTCTCTGAAAAAAAAATTATCAAAATAAATTAGCACTCATAGAGTGTAAAGTAAATTTCTCACTCAGAGAGGTCATGCCCAGCAAGTGGGCAAGAAACTTCTTTTTTCTATCATCTTGCTTAGAGTCTACTTTGCCAAAGTATTAAGTGTTGCTGCTCAGCATCACAGAATGGTTGAGGTTGGAAGGAACTTCTGGCAATTTTCTACTCTGCCTCACCTGCCCAGAGCAGAGACACCTGCAGCAGCTTGCTCAGCACTATCTCCAGTCAGGTTTTTAATATCTTCAGGAACAAAGACTCCAGTTCATCCTCTCTGGGCAACATCTTTCAGTATTTGACAACCCCACAAGCTTTTAATTATTCCTAAATTGAGTTCCCTTTGTTTCATTTTGTGCCCGTTGCTTCTCGTCCTGTCACTGGGCACCGCTGAGGAGAGCCTGTCTCTGTCCTCTTTGCACCATCCCTTCGAGTATTTTTATGCATTAATAAGAACCCCCTGAGCCTGCTCTTCTCCAGGCTGAGCAGTGCCAGCTCTCTCAGCCTCTGGTCATAGGAGGGATGCTTCTGTCCCCTCAGCATCTTCATGGCTCTTCACTGGACTCACTCCAGTGTGTTCTCATCTTGTACATTCTTGTACTGCCTTAGGTACCACGGAAAAAGCTATGGGATTCTGGCTTCGTGTCAGTTCTGTGCTTTTGCCACACTCCCTGCTTAAATGAGAAAGAGAGAGGAACAAAAATCACTCTGGGGGGAAAGTAGGATTCAGGGAGAAGACAGTCTTTTGCAGGACAAGCAGAGAAAATAAAACTTTTAGCAGAGAGGTCCTGTCTGCACTCTCCACCAGCACATCTGAGGCATTCTTGGGACAGGGATTTAATTCTCCTTCTTGGTATGCCGCATTTCAGCAGAATAAAGAAAATGGCTTTCTGACACTATTTTTGATTATTATTGTATTGGGAACAAACAAATATGCTTCTTTAAATACAGCTTTTCCCTAAATTTAAAGTCTCACTTTGGTATTGCACTTTCACAGACAAAAGAGGCCAGGGAAAAAGACAGACAACATCCCTCCTGCAGCAAGGCACAACTGGGTAAGGTTACCAGTTAACATCTGGCTAAAGCGTTGAAACTTTTGCAAAAATAATCACCAAAGGGAGAATAAAATTCTTAAAATATTATGATGTGGAACCATAGTTCCAGAACTTCTCAGAGAATTTCTCACATAATCAGTAATTTTAAGAAATGGTTTCTTCATAGATGCCATTTTTCAGCCTTTAAAGTGTCCTCTTAAAACATTTGAGAGATCTTCATAAAATATAAAATAATTTTATTTTAGTAGATTTGCTAACATGACAGATTTCATAAATTGGCTTTCTCAAACTCATGATGACTGCATTTCAGTTTCTTAATTGACCTTTTACATGCTTCACAAGCACTTGGGATTTGCACATATTCATTGTTCTGGTATGTAGTCAGACAAATATTAGGCAGCATTTTTACTGACGCTGATGAAGTTTCTCAGAAGCATCAGATATGGGTTTGAAGTGCTGGGAACTCCAAAAGAAGCACTGCCAAATTCTGTCACAGTTCTCTTTCAGGCCAGAGTTCTCTGAGACTACAGTGACAGGCAGTGCAGAAATCACTAAAATAGTTGTCTGAGGTAAGAATTTCAACAAAAGAAGTTTCATTATTCACCTGTGAAATAGGATGTAGGGCGTGGGAATCAATATGTTGTCCAACGTGACACCTAAAGATTAAAAAAAAGGGACCAAAAAAAAGGAACAAAAATTAATAGAAAAAGACAAATTCATCCTAGAAGTTAAATTGTTATTAATTTTTTAACTGTGAACCTTTTGCTTTGCATTTCTTCTTTCTTTTAAATTGCAGTCCTCAAGTCAGTGGTCATTGAGCCAGCTTCCCAAATCATGCAAGTTAATGGGAATCCTGGTGCTAACTAGAAAGGTTTAACCCATATAATTTTTTATTTACAAGTGTCAAAATTCTTATGTTGCATTGTCAGCCTTGTCCATTCCAATTACGTTTCCACCCCGGATATTTAACAGGAACCACAGCCACTGTGGTGATGATGGGTAACACCTCTCACATGCTCTTTAAAAAAGAGTAAAGCTCAATTAAATTTACTAAAAATTTAGAGAGGCTGACCTTTCTGGAACACAAACAGAGGTCTAAAGCCACTACTACCTTTTAGCTAGAAGAACTGTTGTGCTGGACACTGAAGTTCTACCTCTTCAAATTCAGTAAATTACCTCTACAATAAAAACACTGAAAATTATCCCTTGCCAGAGAAAATTAGTGGAAAAGTTCAGTTCCAACCTCCCCAGCTTAATTCACTTGCCTAATGGTGATGTGTAGGTTCTAGTATGAGAAAAAGTAACCTTTAACCTGGGGTAGTAGGGCACCAAATAGAAACTCTTTTATTAACACCCAGACCCCTAGTGGGCTGACACTGCCATGTGAGAACAAGTATTTCTATAAACCTCTCCCCAAGAGGTGACTGCCACATTTTCAGATCTTCAAAGAAGATTTGTTTAAAAAACACACAAAGTCCTTACTGGCAGACAGAAGTACTGCCAGAAGGGCTGGATTTTGAAATAGCAGTTATTTTGTGTGCCCAGTTTCGAAGAGATTCAGTATGTATAAACGTCTACATATGTTAATGCAAATAATAGAGGGTTTTGATCAGGCTTTATGCAGTTCTATTACCTTGTGTAAGAATTAGTAAGAATAAGCCAATTGAATGCCAGATGATTCAGCTAGAAAACATGTTAAGTAAACTGACTGACCACCTGTAATTGCTGCAGAAGTGATTAAGAAAAGTAAATCTATTTTTTTAAAGTAAAAAAATAACTTTAAATTTAAATAAGTAATTTTAAATTTAAAAAGTAACTATTGTTACATGGAGCTGTACATTCTCTTAGCATTGAACATGTTAATCCTGTACTGACTTATCTGTGACTGTCATCACCACATCCTTATTGATCACATGCAAAGGCAATTCAAAAGTAATCATGAAAATCACCCACTTCCTGCTTTCCAGAGCATTTATAAGGCTCAGCCAATTATTCCCTTTTCCCAGCATGCAGCCTCAGATTTTGGTAAATGAAACTACATGAGGACTAAGAGCCATTCCAGCTAGGAGCCCTGCTCTCTGTGCTGGCTCCCATGTTGTGATCCACTGTGAACTGCTAGCACCCATGAGAACAGGTAAACTTGGCACTCTAAGGGAAAACAGAGTATTTCACATTCAAAGGTCTGTTGGAGCCAGAGTAGATTTGTCCTTGTGTTTTTTCTCTAATGATGAAAAATACAGTTATGTTAAAATACAGTTGTATTTGCTTAAAAAAAAAAAAAGGAAAAGTAATTTTCTTTGTGAACAGTTAGATAAAAATAGCTTCATAGGACAGAAGATATGTGCACCTCTGAGGTAAAATACTTTTCTCTGTCCTGTTTTGATTTGAGATTGGCTTCTTTAGGCTTTGATGAAGAAACTAAGCTGAGTTATGCTTTTGATTTCTCTGTCTGGTTTCTCAAAGGAGGATCATTTTTGCTATCATGGATCAGAAAACAGAAGTAGTTCTTGGCATAAGTCGCAGCTGTTTTCATCCCCAGTTGAATGTCTTTAAAAGCTATGAGGCTTTTGCTCTCCAAGTTCTTGCTTTAGACTTGTAATAGATTAGAAAATATTTGTAATTTTAGGAAACAATCTATTACTACTTAATTTAAACTTCAGAGTTTTTAGGCTTTGTGTTTGAATCATGGTTGCTTTTTTTTTTTTTTTCTTTTTTTTTTTCCTGTGTGATCTTGGAATCTTTATCCATACTGGTTATATACTATAGTTCTTCTGTTTTGTGATGTAGTTCTCATATTCTTAATAGGCCTGAAAAGGCCAAATTTGAGTAGTTATAAGGACAGATGGCAACTAACAGCAGAACCCTCGTCTCAAAAAATGCCATCAGAAACACTGAGAGCTCTGTTTAGAGAAGCTGACCTGCTTTTCCACTTCCTTGTAACGTGTGTATACATTTACATTTGCACAAGATAGATGTGGGATGCTTCCATTTGTAGGTGGGAGTATTTTGAACAGGTGTTGGTGATCTTAATGAGCTCCATAAAATGGAGAATTTGACTTGGGGAATCAGCAAACTTTGCTGTGTAGCAGGAACATTATGAAGCACTGTGAGTCTGGCTCTTCCTAATTCCCTTTCAAGGGTGTAATAGCTTTCTTTTGATATGAAAGAACATTGTCTGTGCCCCTGCCCCTTCTGGTGCATTGTAGCTACAGGGCAGAATCTGCCTTAAGAAACAGTTGTGGGCTAGGCTGCTTCTAGGTTGCTCTTTTAACTTTTAATAATAAATTAAACTTACTTTATTTTAAAATTTGTTTTTCTAACTTAAACCTAGTAGTGTTGCTTATTTTTATAATTAGCTTTATCTGAATTTCAACCAGAAATAGAAAGAAATAGCACAATCATTGGATAATGTTAACCTTAAAAAAAATCCCTGTCTTTATCTACTTGCTGTTTTTCACTTGTTGCCTAATTAAAGTATTGGATTATTTTAACCAAATTATTTTCTCAATCTGTTATTTGAATTCTGCTGAAAATGTTAGCTTTCATGTGTGTTTAAACCTTTATCTTTAACATACAGATTGAGTTTAGCATACAGTATTGGATTCACATAATTTAGTAGGTAATAAAATTCTGGGGAAAAATCTCGTTCACCCCCAAGTGAACTAATTAAATAAACTACTTACTAGTGTTGTTAAATTCAGAAGCTGAAATGTTCATGTAGTTCCTTGATTATTTTGGTTTGGCTTTTTTTTTTTTTTTTTTAATACTCTTTGATCTTATATGTAATATCTCAAAAGTGACAGGTGCCCTAAGAAATTGTAGTAGCAGAGTGTGGAATTCAAAGCGAGATTCTTACCAGCCTGCTAATGACAGTGGAGGAGCACAGAGGCATACCTGTAACTCAAGCTGATCCTCTCAAAAAGAAAAAAAGACAAGAGACGCCGGAGAAGGGAATTTTGAACCACATGGCCGACAAGGAGCAACGACCTGGGAGAAGAGGCCATGCTGGGAAGCTGCCTCAAGCTGAGAAGAAGCTCCACGAGGCTGTTTGCGTGCTGCTGGTGGAGCTGTGCGAGAGGTTCACGTTCTTCGGCATCGTGTGCAACGTGATCCTCTTCTGCACCGCCAAGCTGGGCTACCGCAGCTACCAGGCAGCCATGGTCAACGTGTGCTTTGTGGGCACCTCCACGCTGACCCCGGTGCTGGTGGGCTGGCTCGCAGAGTACCTCGTGGGGAGGATCAAGCTGGTGTGCATCTGCACGCTCCTGCACTTCCTAGGTGGGTGACAGCCCGCCGGCTGCGTCGTGTTTTACCGATTCTCTTGCAGAAACGCGCTCCTGAGCGCTGTGTTAGGCGCCCGTGCTCCCCAGCCTTCTCTAACACCTAAGTGCTTAGCTCCTGCTCTGCAAACTGCACTGCAGTGTTTTCACCTTTGTAGTTTTCTGAGGCCAAAAGTTTGGTGAAAACTACAGAGCCACCTCTGTAGTTTTCTGGTTTTTTCAGCAAGCCGAAGCGACGTTTGCGTGTGCACCTCGTGCAGCTGGTGCACAAACTGGGCTCCTCGGAAGTGGGTCAGCTATGGACAGCATGGGTGCACAACTCTTAAAATTGGTCCCTAAGGTTATAATGTCTGGCACAAATGTAAGGCTTCAGTCAGAGAGAGAATTTAGGAACTGCTTCCCTGCTGTTAGGAGTGAGATTGTATGTAAAGGTACAGAGGACTTTTGTACTTGGACAAGAGCAAAAGTATTTAAGAACACACCAGTGTAAACAAACTTTGCCTTAAGTATCCTAATACCTGCACTGAGGGCCTGCCTTCTCTTGGCACGTTCTGAATCTTCCCTGGGTATTGTTTTGAGTGCTTTTTTAAAATAAACCCACACACTCAAACAAAATCCACCTGTTCTGCAGCAGGTAGGGCATCTCCCATGCACTGTTTTGGCCTCCTACTGTAGGGCATCTCCCAGGACAATCTGCTGGTTACTCTGCCAAATTAAACCAGCTTGATAGAAATGCTTCTTGCTCGAACCAGCTGTTGAGCAAGTCTGATCTCTACAATAGCCAGCCACGTTGTTATTTAGCCACTCAACAAAGCAAGTAAAAAAAAAAAGTCAGAGTAATTCCTGAAATGTTCTTGAGCTGATTGCAAAACCATTATTCAAGCAGTCTGGAAAAATGTTTGCTATTGTGTTCCACTGTTTCTTCCCTGGTATTCTGGTTTAAATCTCTTTCTGTCATTTGTCCTTACAGTGCATTTCTTGAAGTAGAAGATTGGAGACACAAACACAATTTGATGTATTTGGGTATTGTTTTAACTAGAACATTTCTTTATTTGGGCATTGTTTCAACTAGAACATTTCTTCCTTTGGAGATAAATCATTAAACATTCCTAATGTGTTAAAGTTTGATGCACAGTCATAGTAGTGGCTAATACTGGTGTTGTTGACACATCAATATATTTTAAGCTTAGTGTCCATTAGAACTTGAAAAATCTATCTGAAAGTCTTGTTTTGCAGACTAGAAGTGGTAAATGTAACTTGTGGCAGTGCTTCTATAGTTAAATTTTCTGAAAATCATATTTTTTGTGAAGCTGCTGCAGAAAGAAGAATGTTTTCCACAACAGTTTTGAGAATTTATTTCTTAAATTGGGATTCTTATTACAATTCTGGAATTTTAGAAGATGCAAAAAAAAGCTGCACTCCACTGTGGGATGTTTTGGGGTTTTTTCAGTTAATTGGTGGTTCAGTTGATAGAAGTACTGAATCCTTACCAGCACTTCAGAGGAGGCTTGGTTTCTTGGAGGTCCACGGTGGTTTTGCTTTACATAGCAACACCCAAAAAGTTTCTACCTCTCTACAGAATTACGCCTCTCCCTCTTTTTCTCGATGCATCTTTGGCACATCTTTGATTTTCCATCTGTCTTTTCAACGTACCTGCTCTAAAAAATAGAAGTCTTATTCACCTGATTCTAATTCTTATTAAATGGCAATTTTCTTTCCATTCCAGGCACAGCACTGTTGCCTGTGGTGTCGTTCCCCTTTGAAGATGTTTATGTGGACAGACGAGACGTTCTTCTCACCCTACCCAAAAGGGAGCAGAAAATCGTGTTCTACTTTGCACTCCTCACAGCCAGCCTGGGAATAGGAGGCATAAGAGCTATTGTGTGTCCACTGAGTGCCTACAGCCTCGAGGACTGTGGACCAAAGGAGCTGCTTTCATTTTTCAACTGGTTGGTAATTTAATGTTGGCTAAATAGCTGTTGGGTGTGATAGAGCATTGCCTTGAAATGCACGGCTGAGATTCAAAGATTCTGTGGGTGGTGGGTTTCACGTTTTGATTTTAATGGCAAAACTTTGAGATTTTGGAAGAGTTTCCAAGAGTTAAAGCTTTTCCTGAATTTTTCATTTTGTTAGTAGATGATAATCTATTTTGGCGTCCTACAGAAGTGTTCAATCAGTTTTCAGGGTTAAACAATTTGCCCAAATACTCAAAAGACTTGCTAACCTTGTTGCTGTTGGAACATGCTCCATTTGGTTTTTGCCTTTAACATGGCTATGCCTTTAGGATATTTTGCTCTTGCTCCCTAACAGTGGCAAAATTCAATGATATATTGGGATTTACATCAGGGTAAAGTTTCAGCAGTGACAGGCAGCAGCAGACTGCTGGTTTGCTGGAAGTCAGGATTTCAAGTAGCCTCAAACTAAACTCAGTGTAGAGATCTGCTATATTATTTCATCTTTGTTGCTGCAAAGTTCTGGCATCTGATAAACCACTTAGCATTTGCATCGTTTGATTTTATTTTTTTCCATTCTTTAAGAATAATTGCTCTTAAAATGTTCCTAAAAATACAGATTGGATGTTTTTTTTTCCTTTTGTATTAACTATTTCTTTCTCCATGCATGACCAGGGAGGTAATTTCTGATGATTTGTTCACCCTTATTTGCCCTTTCTATAGCCCTATAGAGAGTGCTATGTTTTCTGGTTAAACCATGTAGTGAGGACCTTGCAGTGGGACTCTCCAAATTCCTGCTTCAAGGCAGGGTGAAAGAAAGTCCTAAACTGCCCCCTTTTTCCTCCTTTACCTGCATGGTTATTAAAATAAAACCTGAGCACATTTGCTGTAGAGAGTGTGATACAGGA